>JAKSZT010054204.1:640480-658009 GCA_026826555.1 Tolypeutes matacus
AGCCTACTTTAGGAATTCCAACTTATGCTTTACCCTAACAAGAAACCCTGACTTAAATAGTCCTCGCATTTTAAGCCCAGAAGCAAAAGAGGAGTTAAATGGCTGGAAAAAGAGTGCAAAATAGCCAACTAACAAGGATAAATGTAAATCTTCCAATTTCTCTTTTAATATTTCCATCTTGCCATTCCCCTACTGGGATACTTTGGCAAGAGGAGGGCATAATAGAATGGATATTCCTACCCAACAAAGATACAAAAAAGCTTCATACTTATCCTGAAAAAATCTTAGCAATAATATCAAAAGGCAATATTCGCCTGAGACAGCTTATGGCTAAAGATCCTGATAAAATCATATTAGACCTTACAAAGCAGGAGCTTTCTCAGCTCTGGCAGTTCAGTAACTCTTGGCAAGTGGCCTTAGCAGATTTTATTGGAACAATTGACAATCACTTCCCGAATTAAAATTTTTTTACAGTTTTTAAAACGTACTTCATGGATTCTTCTAAGGTTGTCAAACAACAACCACTCTCTGCTGCTCCAACTTACTACACTGATGGCAGCAGTAATTGAAATGCAGGCTATTTAAGCCCAACTACAAAACCTTGGAAAACACCTTATTTATCTGCCCAAAAGGTAGAACTTATGACTGTTATTCAATTGCTAACTGATGTTTCTGAGCCTTTCAATATTGTGTCTGATTCTGCTTATGTTTGTCACGTTGTTTGTCATATAGAAACAGCTCAAATAACTCCAGCTTCTGAATTAGAAGTTCTTTTCCTACAATTACAAAAGATTGTTCGTGAACAATCTAATCCAATCTATATTACTCATATTCGTTCCCATTCTCAACTTCCTGGCCCTATGGCTTCACAAAATGATTTAGTAGATAAACTTATTGCTCATACAGAATCTGCTGCTGATTATCATAAACTTACACATACTAATGCTTCTGGCTTACGTCATAAATATCCCCACTTTACAGTAAAAGAAATTAAGAGGATTGTTAGACAATGTCCTACTTGTGGACCCATAAATGCCCCCACTTTCTCTCCAGGAACTAATCCCCGAGGAGAATATCCTAATGAAATTTGGCAAATGGATGTCACACATGTGCCTTCTTTTGGCTGCCTTCCGTATGTGCATGTGACAGGGTACACATATTCTAATTTTATTTGGGCAACTGCTCAAGCTGGTGAAAAGGCCTCACATGCACGTTCTCATTTATTACATTGTTTTGCAGTAATGGGCCTGCCAACACAGCTAAAAACTAATCATGGGCCTGCTTATCTTAGTCAATCTTTCAAAAAATTTTGCAATAACTGAAATATTAAACATGTTACAGGAATTCCATATAACCCTCAGGGACAAGCGATAATAGAAAAAAGTAATCACTTATTAAACTTAATGTTGCAAAAACAAAAAGGGGGAGATGGAGGAGAGTCTGCTAGGGACAGACTGTCTAGAACATTGCTTACCTTAAATTTTCTTAATAGACAACAAATTTCTAATATCACAGCAGCAGAAAGACATTAAGATGTTAAAAAAATGAATGAAAATGAAAAATGTGGACAACCTGTATATTGGAAAAATGAAAGAACCAGTAAATGGGAAAAAGGAGAGGTAAAATTTTGGGGCCGAGGTTTTGCTCTTATCATTACAGAAACAGGAGAAGAACAGTGGATCCTCTCTAGAGAATCAAGCCTAGAGTTGAAGATGCTGCCAAGACTTAAACTGTGTACATGGTGGTTTTACATTGGATTAATTATAGGTAAAGTATTAGGTCAAGGTAAGATACCACATCATAAATATACTTATTGGGCATACATAAACAACCCACCTCTTCTAGAGCTGTTAATTTGGAGCGATGAGTCTTACCCAATTTATCTTAAGCAATCTCATAACAGACTACTTAATGACAAATGGCATATTTGTCATGGGCTTACAGAGGTTGTGTTGTTTAATGATTCCTATGGAATTGTAAAGGATCGGGCCCTTATAGGGATACCGAAACCTATTAAAAACACAACCATATTTTAGTTCATTAATAATTCAATCATAATCACTAATGACAGTAATCCTTATTTCTGGAATTTTGGTAATACAGCATTTACTAACAGCTCAATAATTTAAAAAAATCAAGGGAGATATATCTCACAACCATGGGACACTAAACTTTAACAAAACTCAAAGTTATTTGTGGAAATTATTTTGGGAAACTGGTCCAATTTTTGAAAGGCAAGGCAGCAAAACTAATATTACTATTTTAAAAAAGAAAATCAACTCAATTTCTTGCAGTATGAGTACGAGATCTTATAGTTTTATCATTGGAAAAGTAACCTTTGGTGAAAGGAACATTAATTTCTCTTTATTTACATGTCTTAAGAATTCATATTTGCAGGAAAATCAAACTCTTTTTTATAGCAAGAAGAAGAAAAGGACTATGGTTACCGGTTCAGATGACCAGACATTGGCAGCAGTCTCAAGAATCCCAGTTACTGTGGCGTTTCCTCGACCATTATTTAAAAAGAACTAAAAGACTGATTGGACTTTTAATAGCAGGAATTTTGGGACTGATTCACATCATAACTGCTACGGCAGTCTCACTGGCACAGCCCTGCATCAAGGAGTCCAGAATCAACAAGATGTTAAGGACTGGCATAAAAATGCAAGTGAGGTATGTGGCATAGCCAGTCTCACATTGATATGGAACTGAATAATCTTATGAATGATCTTGAAACAACTATTATACATTTGGGTAATCAAATTTATAATTTAAACTTGTTAAGAGCTCTTGAATATGATTGGAATGAAAGTTCTATTTGTATTACTTTTTTGGCTTATAATAATAGAAACATGATTGGGAGGAAGTGAAAAATCACTTGATTGGATATAAGCATAATGTTTCTATAAATCTTTTAGAATTGCAAAAGAAGGCATTGAGCATGTATCAAACAAATTGAAAGAAACCACTGGTGCAGCCATTTCATTGGTGGAAACAAAAAACAGTTCAAATATCATTTTGGATTGGATTTGGAATTATTGTTATATGTGTTTTAACTGTTTGTATTGTCAAGGTTAGAGTAATTAGACCCGATAAATGCATTTATGTTAAGAAACTTGGCCATGAAAAACTAATTTTGCATTACTTAGTAGAAAGATTCTACTAATAACCCCTTGATCTTAATACTAAATATCTGCACAAAAAATACTCATTAAAGGAACCTGAAGAAGCATAAATATTAATGAAAATGCCTTCCATGTAAGAGCTCAAAGGCTTGACTGGTAGTCAATGACGGGTAAGATTCTTAGAGGAGGACAACCTAAGACAGGCACAGTCACAAGAGCCTATGGAAGAAGACAAGTGTGACAGGAGGTCACCTTGTATCAGCTTATATAATGGTTCCTATGAGCTTTAATTAATAAAAAAGGGGGAAATGATGGAGTTTCAATTAAAGGCCATGACTACTAATAGAAAAGAAGGTCACCTTGGAATGTAATAAACAAGTTCTGGAGTTTCATGCTAACAGGAGCTGGGTGGGGAAATATCCTGAGCTTTCCTGTGAATTACAGAAATGTAAAAGAACTGAGTCATTGACCTTTAAGACTTGTTAATTTCAGTAAAATGTAACTGTCAAGTATCTATTGCCCTTGCACATACTCACACGTATTTTCTTTGTTCTAAAGCCAAATAAAAGCCACACTTTATGAGGTGGCTGGGCTCTTCTCTCCAGTTCGGACGGAGAGTCCCCTGATCCCAGTTTTTCTTCTCTTGGTCTTATTCTTTCTTTCTCATCCACGGCACCATTTTCTCAGACCCAGAGCCTGACTGACAACACTTACCGAATGTATTATCTACCGCCATGGCATTCCACACAGCATTGCTTCTGATCAAGGAACCCATTTCACAGCAAATGATGTGCAGGAATGGGCACTTGCCCATGGAATTCACTGGTCTTACCATGTTCCCCATCACCCTGAAGCAGCTGGATTAATAGAATGGTGGAATGGCCTGTTGAAGACTCAATTATGGTGCCAACTAGGTGGCAATACCTTGCAGGACTGGGGCAATGTTCTCCAAGAGGCTGTGTATGTTCTGAATCAGCGTCCTCTCTATGGTGCTGTTTCTCCCATAGCCAGGATTCATGGGTCCAGGAATCAAGGGGTGGATATTGGAGTGGTACCACTCACTATTACCTCTAGTGACCCACTAGGAAAATTTTTGCTTCCTGCCCCTGAAACCTTAAGCTCTGCTGGTCTACAGGTTTTAGTCCCAAGAGGAGGAGTGCTGCCACCTGGAAACATAAAAGTGATTCCATTGAACTGGAAGTTAAGACTGCCATCTGGCCACTTTGGGATCCTCTTACCTGTGAATCAACAGGCAAAGAAGGGAATTACTGTACTGGCTGGGGTGATTGATCCTGACTATCAAGGGGAAATAGGACTACATCTACATAATGGGGTTAAAGAGGAGTTTGCCTGGAATGCAGGGGATCCTCTAGGGCATCTCCTAGTCCTGTCATGCCCTGTGATTAAAGTCAATGGAAAATTGCAACAAACCCATTTAAGCAGGACTAACAATGGCCCAGAATCTTTGGGAATGAAAGTTTGGGTCACCCCACCAGGCAAAGAACCACAGCCAGCTGAAGTGCTTCCTGAAGGTAATGGGAACATGGAACTGGTAGTGGAAGAAGGTAGTGATAAATATGAACTTCAACCACATGACCAGTTACAGAAACGAGAACTGTAATGGTCATGAACCCTTCTTTCATGTTTCATTATGAGTATGATTGTATATGTACACAAAATGAATTTCTTTGTTTTCTACCCCAATCTTTTCCCCTATCATGAAAAGTTGTATTAATCCCACATCATAATATTTAAGGATGTTGAGTTTAAGAGTGACTATCATCCAAGGACTTGCACCTTGTTCTGTGGGGAATTAATGCACTTCTGGTTGTACGCAGGGGAGTTGAACATTGTTAGGTGGAAATATATATGTATGCTTGTCTGTTATTGTTTTTATTTGGAGACTAAATATGGTTTAGAGTAATGTGTATGATTGCCGAGTTGACAAGGGGTGGACTGTGATGGTTAGGCTAATGTGTCAACTCAGCCAGGTAGTTGTGTCCAGGTGTTTGTTCCAGCAAGCACTGGGCTAATTCTAATAGAAGAGCATTTATGGACTTTAATCACCAGTGAGTTTACTGCATGGATGGCTGATTACATCTGCATCAATCAGGGAGATTACATTATCAATGGGTGGTGCTTTTATCCAATCATTTGAATGACTTAAAAGTTGAAGTGATTTCAACATTCAGAGAGAATTTCCCAGCTCGTCATTGGACAGGCAACTTCTCCCAGAAACTCATCAATGACCATTCATCGGGCTTTCAAGGAGCCACTGGTTTGCAGCCTGCCTGCACAACTTGGACTTGTGCAACCCCACGGTCACATGAGAGACTCTTTTAAAATTTCATATTATTGACAGATATCTCCTGCTGATTCTTTTTCCTGAGAGAACCCTGACTAATACAGTAAATTTCTTTCTTTGGGTGCAATGCACATGATTTCACTTACCATCAACTTCAAAACACTGCATAACTATATCGCTCTGTGAATGGAGTCAATGCTTCAGTGTAGAAAACCAGTAAAGACATTGGTTTCATAGGCTATTTCACAATGTTTTCACTTAAAATCATCTGCAAGGCCCAGGTTTCTCCCAATGCTCTGTGAAAGCAGGAGGTTCTTCCACTTTGAAAGATAAGTAAGATACTTGTTTGCTTGGCTGCGATGCACACGCTCTTACTCAGTATGCAAACACTCTGCTTTTTCCTAAAGCTACGGGGGAATGCAGGAATTTCTTTACTTTACAAATCTGAAAAATGTTTGTTTTTTATTTGCTGCTTTGCCTGTGTATCCATTTACAATGATCTTCAAAACACTGGTCTTACCAAACACGCAAGAATTGAGAACATAGTTCAACTGTGAAACGTTAGTAAGATACCTGATTGGCTGCTCTCCTCTTGTTTTCACTCACAATGAAAAACCTGGATATTATGAAATTCTATGGCAACACAGTAGTTTCTTCACTTTTCTAATCTAAGTAAGATTAGTATTTTGTTTGCTGCTGTGCCAGTATTTTCACTTAAAATAATCTTCAAAACACTGATTTACCACAACACGCTGTGAATTCAGGGGTAATTCAGGTTTGAAAGTTAAGAATGATACTTGTTTGTTTCGCAGTTATATACACTTGTGTTCACCCAATAGATGAAAACCCTGCTTGTTACTATGCCAGTGCTGCAGTTTCCTCACTTTGGAAATCTAAGTAGGTTTCTCCATAGGCTGCTAGGCACGTGTTTTCACTTACAATCAGCTTCAAAACACTGCTTAACCATAATGATCTGTGAATCCAGTCAATTCTTCATTTTAGAAATCCAAAAAAGAAATTGATTTCATTGGCTGCTTTGCAACTGTTTTCACTTAAAATCATCTTCAAGGCACTTATTTCTCCCAACACTCTGTGAAAGGAGGAGGTACATGCACTTTGAAAGATAAGTAAGATACTTGTTTGATTGGCTGCTATGCACACATTTTCACTCAGTATGCCAACACTCTTCTTTTTCCTAATGCTATGCCAGGCACTAGTGTCTTTACGTCACAAATCTAAAACAGATTTGTGTTGTATTTCCTGCTTTGCATGTGCATTCATTAACAATGATCTTCAAAACCGTGCTTTCACCAAACACTCTGTGAATGCAGGACATACTTCAACTTTGAAGCGTTAAGAAGATACTTGTTTGTTTGGCTGCTATGCTCGTGCTTTCACTCACAATGTAAAACCCGTATTTTATGACATTCTATGCCAACGCAATAGTTTCTTCACTTTTCAAATCTAAGTAAGATTAGTGTTTTGTTTATTGCTATGCCCCTGTTTTCCCTTAAAATCATCTTCTAAACACTGCTTTAACCAACACGGTGTGAATTCAGCTGTAAATTCAGCTTTGAAAGTTAAGTAAGATACTTGTTTGGCTGTTATGCACTTGCTTTCACCCAATAGGTGAAAATACTGCTTTTACTATGCCAATGCTTCAGTTTCTTCACTTTGGAAATCTAAGTAAGTTCCTTTCTTTGGCTGCAATGCAAATGTTTTCACTTACCATCAACTTTAAAACACTGCATAACCATATCACTCTGTGAATGCAGTCAGTCCTTCAGTTTAGAAAACCAATAAAGTATTTGGTTTCATAAGCTGCTTTGCAATGTTTTCACTTAAAGTCATCTTCAAGGCACAGTTTCTTCCAACGCTCTGTGAAAACAGGAGTTTCTTACACTTTGAAAGATAAGTAAGTTATTTGTTTGCTTGGCTGCTATGCACACGCTCTTACTCACTATGCCAACGCTCTGCTTTCTCCTAATGCTACGGGAATGCAGGAGATTCTCTACTTTACAAATATGAAAAAGGTTTGTGTTTTATTTGCTGCTTTGCCTGTGTATTCATTTACAATGATCTTCATAACACTGGCCTTAAAAACTCGCATGAATTGAGAACACTCTTCAACTTTGAAATGTTAGTAAGATACCTGTTTGGCTGCTATCCTCTTGTTTTCACTCACAATGAAAAAACCCGTTTTTTATGAAATTCTATGCCAACACAGTAGTTTCTTCACTTTTCTAATCTAATTAAGATTAGTATTTGGTTTGTTGCTATCCCAATCTTTTCACATAAAATCTTCTTCAAAACACTGCTGTAACCAAACACATTGTGAATTCAGGTGTAAATTCAGCTTTGAAAGTTAAAAAAGATACTTGTGTGTTTGGTTGTTATGCACTTGCTTTCACACAATAACTCAAAAATCTGCCTTTTTATGCCAATGTTGCAGTTTCTTCACTTTGGAACTACTTAACCATAATGCTCTGTGAATTCAGTCAATGATTCAGCTTAAAAAAACAATAAAGAAATTGGATTCATTGGCTGCTTTGCAGTGTTTTCACTTAAAATCATCCTCAAGGCACTGGTTTGTCCCAATGCTCTCTGAAAGCAGGAGGTACTTTCACTTTGAAAGATAAGTAAGATATTTGTTTGTTTGGCTGCTATGCTCTTGCTTTCACTCGCAAGATAAAAACCCAGATTTTATGAAATTCTATGCCAAAGCAGTAATTTCTTCACTTTTCAAATTCAAGTAAGGTTAATGTTTTGTTTGCTGCTCTGCATGTGTTTTCACTTAATATCATCTTCAAAACACTGGTTTTACCTAACATGCTGTGAATTCAGGAGGAAATTCTCCTTTGAATGTTAGGTAAGATACTTGTTTGGCTGTTATACAAATGCTTTCACCCAATAGGTGAAAACCATGCTTTTACTATGCCAATGCTTCCCTTTCTTCACTTTGGGAATCTAAGAAAGTTTCTCTCTGTGGCAGCTATTCACGTGTTTTCACTTACAATTCACTTCAAAACACTGCTTAACCATAACACTCTGTGAATGCAGTCAATGGTTCAGTTTAGAAAACCAATACAGAAATTGGTTTCATTGGCTGTTTTGCAAGGGTTTTCACTTAAAATCATTTAAATGCACTGGTTTATTCCAATGCTGTGTGCAGAAGGTACTTCCACTTTGACAGATAAGTAAGATACCTGTTTTTTTGGCTGCTATGCACACGTTTTCACTCAGTATGCAAACACTCTGCTTTTTCCTAATGCCATGCCCGGCACTTGTGTCTTTACTTCACAAATCTGAAAAAGTTTTGTGTTTCATTTCATGCTTTGCAAGTGTGTTTATTTACAATGATCTTCAAAACACTGCTTTCTCCAAACACTCTGTGAATGCAGGACGTACTTCAACTTTGAAGCATTAGGAAGACACTTGTTTGGCTGCTATGCTCTTGCTTTCATTCACAATGTGAAATCCCTGATTTTAAGAGATTCTATACCAACGCAGCAGTTTCTTCACTTTTCAAATCTAAGTAAGATTAGTGTTTTGTTTATTGCTATGCCAGTGTTTTCCCTTAAAATCATCTTCAAAACACTGCTTTAACTCAACACGCTGTGAATTCAGCTGTAAATTCTGCTTTGAACTTTAAGTAAGATACTTTTTTGACAGTTATGCTCTTGCTTTCACCCAATGGTTGAAAACCCTGCTTTTACTATGACAATGTTTCAGTTTCTTCACTTTGGCAGTGAAAGTAAGTTCCTTTCTTTGGATGCAATTCACATGTTTTCAGTTACCATCAACCTCAAAACACTGCATAACCATATCGCTCTGTGAATGAAGTCAATGCTTCAGTTTAGAAAACCAATAAAGAGGGAAGCGGCTGTGGCTCAATCAGTAGGGCTCCCGTTTACCATATGGGAGGCCCCAGGTTCGGTTCCTGGGGCCTCCTGGTGAAGGCAAGCCCGCCCGCACGGCGTGGTTAGCTGACCCAGCGAGCACAAGCAGCAAGGGGGGGATAAATGAATGAATAAATAAATAAATAAATAAATAAAAAAGAAAACCAATAAAGAAATTGGTTTCATTGGCTGCTTTGCAAGTGTTTTCACTTGAAATCATCGTCAAGGCACTGGTTTCTCCCAACAATCTCTGAAAGCAGGAGGACTTCCACTTTGAAAGATAAGTAAGATACTTGTTTGTTTGGCTGCTATGCACACGTCTTCACTCAGTATTACAACACTCTGCTCTTTCCTAACCCCATGCCAGGCACTAGTTTCTTTACTTAACAATTCTGAAAAAGATTTGTGATTCATTTGGTGTGTTGCATGTATTTTCATTTGCAACGATCTCTAAAACACTGCTTTCACCGCTCTGTGAATGCAGCACATAGTTCAACTTTGAAGCACTAGGAAGAAACTTGTTTGTTTGGCTGGTGTGCTCTTGCTTTCACTCACAATGTAAAATCCCAGATTTTATGAAATTCTATGACAACACAGCAGTTTCTTCACTTTTCAAATCTAAGTATGTTTTGTGTTTTGTTTATTGCTATGCCAGTGTTTTCTCTTAAAATAATCTTCAAAACAGTGCTTTGATCCAGCACTCTGTGAATTCAGCTGTAAATTCAGCTTTGCAAATTAAATAAGATACTTGTTTGTTTTGCTTTTATATACTTGCTTTCACCCAATTGGTGGAAACCGTGCTTTTACTATGCCAATTCTTCAGTTTTTTCACTTTGGAAATCTAAGTAAGTTTATTTCTTTTGCTGCAATGCACATATTTTCACTTACCATCAACTTCAAAACACTGCATAACTGTGAATGCAGTCAATGCTTCAGTTTAGAAAACCAATAATGAAATTGGTTTCATAGGCTGCTTTGCAATGTTTTCACTTAAAATCATCTTCAAGACACTGGTTTCTCCCAATACTTTCTGAAAGCAGGAGGTATTTCCACTTTGAAAGATAAGTAAGACACTTGTTTGATTGGCTGCTATGCACAGGTTTTCACTCAGTATGCCAACACTCTTCTTTTTCTTAATGCTATGCCATGCATTAGTGTCTTTACTTAACAAATCTAAAAAGATTTGTGTTTCATTTCATGCTTTACATGTGTGTTCATTTACAATGTTCTTCAAAACAGTGCTTTCACGAACACTCTGTGAATGCAGGGCATACTTCAACTTTGAAGTGTTAGGAAGATACTTGTTTGTTTGACCGCTATGCACTTGCTTTCAATTACAATGTAAAAACCTGGATTTTATGAAATTCTATGCCAATGCAATACTTTCCTCACTTTTCAAATCTAAGTAAGAATAGTGTTTTGTTTCCTGCTATGCCTGTGTTTTCCCTTAGAATCATGTTCAAAACACTGGTTTTACCTATCACGCTGTGAATTCAGGAGGAAATTCACCTTTTAATGTTAAGTAAGTGTGGCAGTTTGATGTAATTATGAATTCCAAAAATATAATTGAATCATGCTTGTAAACTAATCTGTTAATCTGGGCATGATTAGGTTAGGATTAGGGCATTAAGCCCCACCCTTTGGTGGGTGGGGAATTGAATATAAAGGCAAGGCAAAGGAAAGTTGAAGCAGTCTTTTGAGAAGAAGTTTTGATTTTGGAAAGAATGCCCCAGGAGAAGAGAAGCAAGCCGTTTGCCTGATCATCTACAGCTGACCTTGTGGAGGAAACAGGAGCTAAGCCCAGAGAGAAACGCAGCCCTGGGAAGAGAGGAACCCCAGAAGCCTGAACCCTGGCAAACGCCAGCAGCTGTCTTGCTCTAATATGTGGCAATGGACTGTGGTGAGAGAAGAAACTTAATGCTTTATGGCCTGGTATCTGTGGACTTCCACCCCAAATAAATACCCTTTATAAGGACCAACGCATTTTTGGTATTTTACATTAGCACCCCTTTGGCTAACTAATACAGTAAGATACTTGTTTGGGTGCTATCCACACGGTTTCACTCAGTATGCAAACACTCTCCTTTCTCATAATGCTACACCATAGTACTAGTTTCTTTACTTCACAAATCTGAAAAAGATGTATGTATCATTTGGTGCTTTGCATGTGTTTCCATTTACAATGATATTCAAAGCACTGCTTTCATCAAACACTCTGTGAATGCAGGACAAACGTCAACTTTAAAGCATGAGGAAGATACTTGTTTGTCTGGCTGCTATTCTCTTGCTTTCACTCACAATGTAAAACCCGGATTTTATGAAATTCTATGCCAAAGCAGTAGTTTCTTCACTTTTCAAATTTAAGTAATATTAGTGTTTTGTTTAGTGCTATGCCTGTGTTTTCCCTTAAAATCATCTTCAAACACTGCTTTAAATTAACACGCTGTGAATTCAGGTGTAAATTCAGCTTTGAGATTTAAGAAAGATACTTGTTTGTTTGGCTGTTATCCACTTTCTTTCACCCAATAGGTCAAATCTCTGCTTTTACTATGCCAATGCTGTAGTTTCTTCACTTTGGAAATCTAAGTCAGTTTCTGCCTTTGACTGCTATGCACGTGTTTTCACTTACAATCTACTTCAAAACACTGCTTAATCATAATGCTGTGTGAATGCAGTCAATGCTTCAGTTTAGAAAATGAATAAAGAAATTGATTTCATTGGCTGCTTTGCAACTGTGTTCACTTAAAATCATCTTCAAGGCACTGGTTTCTCCAAATGCTCTCTGAAGGCAGCATGTACTTCTGCTTTGAAAGATAAGTAAGATACTTGTTTGTTTGGCTGCTATTCACACGCCTTCACTCAGTATGCCAACACTCTGCTTTTCCTAATGCCCTGCCAGGCACCAGTGTCCTTGCTTAACAAAACTGAAAAAGGTTTGTGTTTCATTTGGTGCTTTGAATGTATTTTCGTTTAGAATGATCTCCAAAACACTACTTTCAGCACTCTGTGAATGCAGCATGTAGTTCTACATTGAAGCATTTTAAAGATATTTGTATGGCTGCTATGCTCTTGCTTTCATTCACAATGTAAAATTCCGGATTTTATGAAATTCTATGACAACACAGCAGTTTCTTCACTTTTCTAATCTAAGTAAATTTAGTGTTTTGTTTATTGCTATGCCAGTGTTTTCCCTAAAAATCATCTTCAAAACACTGCTTTAACACAACACGCTGTGAATTCACCTGTAAAATCAGCTTTGAAAGTTAAGTAAGATACTTGTTGGGCTGTTATACACTTGCTTTCACCCAGTAGGTGAAAACCCTGCTTTTACTAGGCCAATGCTTCAGGTTCTTCAGTTTGGAAATCTAAGTCAGTTTCTTCCTTTGGCTGCAATGCACGCGTTTTCACTTACAATCTACTTCAAAACATTGCTTAATCATAATGCTGTGAGAGTGCAGTCAATGCTTCAGTTTAGAAAACCAATAAAGAAATTGGTTTCATTGGCTGCTTTGCAAGTGTTTTCACTTAAAATCATCATTAAGGCCCTGGTTTCTCCCAACCCTCTCTGAAAGCAGTAGGTTCTTTGACCTTGAAACTTAAGTAAGATACTTCTTTGTTTGGCTGCTATGCACACGCCTTCCCTCAGTAAGCCAACTCTCTGCTTTTTCCTTATGCCATGCCAGGCACTAGTTTCTTTACTTGACAAATCTGAAAAAGATTAGTGTTTCATTTGGTGCTTTCCATGTATTTTCATTTACAATGATCTGCAAAACTCTGCTTTCACCAAACACTCTGTGAATGCAGGACGAATGTCAACTTTAAATTATGAGGAGGATACTTGTTAGTCTGACTGCTATGCTCTTTCTTTCACTCACAATGTAAAATTCCGTATTTTACAAAATTCTATGACAATGCAGCAGTTTCTTCACTTTTCAAAACTAAGATTCGTGTTTTGTTTATTGCTATTCCTGTGTTTTCCCTTAAAATCATCTTCAAAACACTTCTTTAACTCAACACGCTGTGAATTCAGCTGAAAATTCAGCCTTGAAAGTTAAGTAAGAAACTTGTTTGTTTGGCTGTTATACACTTGCTTTCACCCAATAGGTGAAAATCCTGCTTTTACTATGCCAGTGCTTCAGTTTCTTCACTTTGGAAGTCTAAGTAAGTGTGATGAGGCTAATGCTCAGCCTCTTTCCCAGCCACTCCTGTCATTGCCCAATGGGCTCATGAACAAAGTGGCCATGGAGATAGGGATGGAGGTTATGCATGGGCTCAGCAACATGGACTTCCCCTCACCAAGGCTGACTTGGCTACAGCCACTGCTGAATGCCCAATCTGCCAGCAGCAGAGACCCACACTCAGCCCCAGATGTGGCACCATTCCTCGAGGTGACCAGCCTGCTACCTGGTGGCAGGTGGACTAGATTGGGCCACTTCCATCATGGAAGGGGCAGCAATTTGTTTTAACTGGAATAGACACAAACTGTGGCTATGGGTTTGCTTTTCTGACACACAATGTTTCTTCCAAAACTACCATCCTTGGACTTACCTGATGGAGTTTCAATTAAAGGCCATGACTACTAATAGAAAAGAAGGTCACCTTGGAATGTAATAAACAAGTTCTGGAGTTTCATGCTAACAGGAGCTGGGTGGGGAAATATCCTGAGCTTTCCTGTGAATTACAGAAATGTAAAAGAGCTGAGTCATTGACCTTTAAGACTTGTTAATTTCAGTAAAATGTAACTGTCAAGTATCTATTGCCCTTGCACATGCTCACACGTATTTTCTTTGTTCTAAAGCCAAATAAAAGCCACACTTTATGAGGTGGCTGGGCTCTTCTCTCCAGTTCGGACGGAGAGTCCCCTGATCCCAGTTTTTCTTCTCTTTGTCTTATTCTTTCTTTCTCATCCGCGGCACCGTTTTCTCGGACCCAGAGCCTGACCGGCAACATATGGCACCCAACGTGGGGCACTGAAAATGAAACTTTTCTTTCAGTCAGTGCACGGACCAAGGAGCTCCTGAGAGCGGTTTTAAAAGCAACAGAAAAGGTAAGCTTCATCCTTGGAATCATCAGGGTAATGGGTAATCAGGAGTCGAACTTTGAAGAGTTCTCTAGAGTGTTAAAAAGTTTATTAAAATGCACCAGTGTAACTATTAAATCCTCGGCTTTTGAGGAACTTTTTTCTCTTGTATAGAAATGTTGTTATTGGTTTCAGCTGCAAGGGTGGGATATTTTAAACCTGAAACATTGGAAGTTAGTGATGAAAGCTTTAAAAAGAGCTCATCAAAAGGGAGAGATAATTCCCCTTCATGTATGGTCTTTATGTAGACTTATTTCTGTTGCTCCTCAACTCAAGCTGTGGATGTTAACACTTAAGTTCCAGCAACAACTTTATAAACCTCCTACTGCTTACATAATGATAAGGCTGTGGGATGATAGAAGCTAATAAAATTAAACCACTGGAAAAGTAAGAAAACTTAGCAATACAGTTTCCAGAAAAATTCTCAAAAGCAGTGAAATCAAAGATATATATTTCTATTGATGTGTTGTAACTTGTATTGTGTTTGTCTGTTTGTTCAGTGTCAGTGTATATTTTGATACCTCCGGATGGTAATATTAAATTAATGAATAAAAATTATTAAAAGAGCTCTATTCAAATGGCCAACATTAAATAAGTACTTATATTTATAAATAAATATGGGTATTAATTTAAAATAAGAGAAATATATATAAACAAACTAAGTCATTATTCTAACAAGTTTGTTTAATGTTGATGCTAATTGTATGTTTTCAGAAGTTTGTTTAAAAACAGTTTCTAAAATCATTGTGGTAACTTAAGTAAAGAAGGTATATAGAATTGCTTTTATTATTAAAGAAAAGAAAGTAATTTTATCAGAAGATAAAATGACTAAGTTATTAAAACAGGGTTGGAGTTTTGTTCTTTCTCGGGGTTTCTCAAGTCATTGGTCTGTTTTGGTGGAAGTTTGCACAGAATTTTTCTCCTGGGTGATCAGTGTGCAGGAGGGAAAGTGTTTTATCAAAGTAGCTTCTTTTGCTTTGGCCTTGATGTTTCCTTGGAGAGACAGGTTTTGTTGCTTTTGGGGGAACATGATGTTTAAACCTGCTTTCTCAAAAAAGCTTTTTGTTTCACACTGTTACAAAAGGTTTGGTTTGTTCCCTGGAAGGGGGTAGAATACTGAAAGTGGTTAAGTTCATGTGACGTAGGTTGAGTGAAGTGTTTGAGACTGTTAGGCAACTGAGGGAAATTTTCTAATTTTATGACAATTAAAGTTGTATGAATAAAAAGTTCATATAAATACTTTAAAGGTGTATAAAATTGCTGAAAATTTAATAATGTTTCAGTGTAATATTAAACAAAAGTATATTGTTATTAATCATAATTTTAATTACTTTAAAATATAATATGTTATAAAACTACCTCTCTGCCTAAAAATCAAAAGACAGATGCTTTAACTTGTCTGCTTTACTCCACCTCTGCTATACATAATAATAATATTAAATGGAAACTAAAATAGTAAGCACATCAAGGATGTTTTGTAACAAATTCTAAAAGATAAAGTATATTTCAAAAGGTGTTGTATTCCTCCCTGGAGGAGCTGGCCACTCTCCCAGGGACTGATGCATAATCCTTAAAATATACTGCCCAAGGAGTGTTGTGTTTCTTCCTGGGGAGGCTGGCCCCTTCCTCAGGGATTAGCAAAATACTCACAAATTGGCATATTATTATTATTGACTTAAAAGATTGTTTCTTTACTATTCCTCTTAATCCAAATGATGGAGAAAAATTTGCATTTACTATTCCTTCTATTAATCATTCAGCTCCTACTGAACGATATCAGTGGAAAGTTTTACCTCAGAGAATGATGACCAGTCCTACATTATGTCAATCCTTTATTCACATTCCATTACAAATATTACGAAAACAATTTCCTAAGGCTATGATTATTCATTGTATGGATGATATTCTTTTTGCCACTAAGCAATCTTTTGAGCTGAAACCACTATTTCAGCTGGCTAAAGAAGTTCTTCCTCAACATGGGTTGTAAATAGCAGAAGAAAAAATTCAAAAACAGGTTCCTTTCCAATATTTAGGTCATACTATTAATAGAAATATTATAACTCCACAAAAGGTCCAATTTCGAACTGATAATTTATGTACTTTAAATGATTTTCAGAAATTACTGGGTGATATTAATTGGGTAGAGCCTACTTTAGGAATTCCAACTTATGCTTTACCCTAACAAGAAACCCTGACTTAAATAGTCCTCGCATTTTAAGCCCAGAAGCAAAAGAGGAGTTAAATGGCTGGAAAAAGAGTGCAAAATAGCCAACTAACAAGGATAAATGTAAATCTTCCAATTTCTCTTTTAATATTTCCATCTTGCCATTCCCCTACTGGGATACTTTGGCAAGAGGAGGGCATAATAGAATGGATATTCCTACCCAACAAAGATACAAAAAAGCTTCATACTTATCCTGAAAAAATCTTAGCAATAATATCAAAAGGCAATATTCGCCTGAGACAGCTTATGGCTAAAGATCCTGATAAAATCATATTAGACCTTACAAAGCAGGAGCTTTCTCAGCTCTGGCAGTTCAGTAACTCTTGGCAAGTGGCCTTAGCAGATTTTATTGGAACAATTGACAATCACTTCCCGAATTAAAATTTTTTTACAGTTTTTAAAACGTACTTCATGGATTCTTCTAAGGTTGTCAAACAACAACCACTCTCTGCTGCTCCAACTTACTACACTGATGGCAGCAGTAATTGAAATGCAGGCTATTTAAGCCCAACTACAAAACCTTGGAAAACACCTTATTTATCTGCCCAAAAGGTAGAACTTATGACTGTTATTCAATTGCTAACTGATGTTTCTGAGCCTTTCAATATTGTGTCTGATTCTGCTTATGTTTGTCACGTTGTTTGTCATATAGAAACAGCTCAAATAACTCCAGCTTCTGAATTAGAAGTTCTTTTCCTACAATTACAAAAGATTGTTCGTGAACAATCTAATCCAATCTATATTACTCATATTCGTTCCCATTCTCAACTTCCTGGCCCTATGGCTTCACAAAATGATTTAGTAGATAAACTTATTGCTCATACAGAATCTGCTGCTGATTATCATAAACTTACACATACTAATGCTTCTGGCTTACGTCATAAATATCCCCACTT
>JAKSZT010054204.1:666831-684672 GCA_026826555.1 Tolypeutes matacus
TTTCAGCTGAGAAATCAGCACTTAATCTTATTGTGCTTCCCTTGTATGTGATGGTTCTCTTTTCTCTTGCTGCCTTGAGTATTTTCTCTTTGTCTTGAGCATTGGACAATTTGACAAGTATATATCTTGGATTTGGCCTGATGGGATTTATACTATTTGGGCTGCGCTGTGCTTCCTGGATCTGCACATCCATCTCTCTCAATAGAGTTGGGAAGTTTTCAGCCATAACTTCCTTCAACACTCCTTCTGTTCCCTTTCCATTCTCTTCTCCTTCTGGGATGCCCATAATGGGTATGTTTGTGCATCTTTCATTATCGGTTAATTCCCTGAGACCATACTAGATTTTTTCTATCTATTTGTCTATCTTTTCTACAATATCTTTGATTTCAACTGTATTGTCTTCCATATAACTAATTCTTTCCTCTGACTGTTCAATTCTGCTGCCATGTGAGTCCAGCGTCTTTTTCATTTCTTGACTTGTGTCTTTGTTCGCCATCATATCCATTACCTTTTTAGGTGTGTTAGCTATTTCTTCAGTATGTTCTCCCAGTGTCTTCTTTATATCCTTAATCTCTTCCTTCAGTTCTTTAAGTTGGTCCATGATATTTGTATGGATAGCTTTGATTAGTTGTTCGATGTACTGCATTGCTTCCTGGTTTTTATTTTGTGCACTGGACTGGTCCATGTTTTCCAGTTTCTCAGAGTCATTTGTATTTTTCTGTTGCCCTCTGGTCACCATATTATCTTGATGGGTTTGTTCAGTTGTTCAGCTTTTCTCTATGCTCTAGAATTTTATTTAGCTGTTGGTTCTGCGTGTGAGTTAATTTTTCTCTTTGGCAGTTTTTCTTCTTATTTTATTTCCTTACTTCTTTCTATGTTCCCTTGAAGGCAAAAAGTTAGGGCCAGAGGAATCAAAAGATGTAAGGAAGGCAGAAGGATAATAGAAATATTGATAAAAGTTAGAAGAGGGGCAAAATGAGACTTAATGAGATGAATATTTAACTTGCGTAGGCAGTGTAGAGTACTAGGAAAAAATATGGAGTTCCTACAATGGACTGGGAAAACAAATGTAGGAATATATATATATAGTGATTTAGAAGGCTAGAATTATGAGGAGGGAGAGAAGTAGTAGAGAAAGGTCTGAAAGGAAAAAGTTAATACTAATAAAAAAAAAAGAAGAAAAAAGAAGAAGAAAACAAAATAGATGGGATAGAAATTGACACCCTTAAGTTGTGGGCCTATGAAAAAATGTTGTCTCTAAGAGCCACAACAGAAAACAGAAGGCAGAAAGATGCAGGAAGGATAAGCGATAGTTTGTAATACAGAATCAATATATACAGCGAGTGGGAAATTACTGAATAAGAAGCCCAGCAAAGAAGCGACCAGCTGGCAGCACCTATTTAAAAATAAAAAATAGAAGGAAAAAGGAAGGGGGGAGGTAAACGGGAATAATAGCAATAGACCAGAAAGTAACAGAGAGAAACCAAAGATCCACACAGGCAAGCAGTCAAACAGAGCTAAGGGGGGTCAATGATTCCCCTAGGGTCCACGTGGATCCTTCCTGCCTACTTGTGTTTATCAACGAATTTCCCCACAGGGTTCTATATGCAGGTCCTGAAGCAGCTTTTAGCTATTAAACTAAATTAAAAAGAATTTATTTTTCATTTGTTGAGGTGACCTCACTATTTTTTTTTTTTTTTAGCCAAATGCATGACCCAAAATAATTCCTCCTCTAGACCAACCCCCTTACAGAAGGGACCCTAGCTGGGCCCGTGGAAATTAATCAAGCACGTCCCACTTTCCAGACTCCCCAGGTTAGCTGAAGCTCTGATGTTAGTCAGTGAGGAGTGCTAAAGATGGCAGATTTCGCCCCTTCTGGTGCCTAGCTCCTGCGTCACTGGGCTGCTCAGTAAATCAGTTTGAGTGCAGATTTGCATCTGCTCTCAGCCTAATGTTGCTTCATGTCTGCTTATATGCTCCCCAAAGCTATGGGGTGGTGCAGGCAGCCAGATCTATGTCTAAAAATATAAAATACCCTTCCCTGTCTTCCAACTGAACGCTCCCATTTTTGGGAAGTGTCCCTTCCTCCTGGCTCCGCAGCCACCCGGGTCTTATCCCTGCATGGCTAGGGAATTCAGCTCTGTTTCCTGACCAAAATCCCCTCTCCGGTTCACTGGGTGCTGATTCGCTCATTTGCTCTGTTCACACAAGGTCCAAGGGGTGCCAGGCAGCCAGATCCCCAGAAAATAAAACTTTTTCGCCCGTCCATGGATCCAAATGGCCGTTTTATTTTTTTTCCCCTAACCGCAGGGCTCAGCCACCTGTGCCAACCTCCACCGGCTTCCTCAAAACTCACGAATCTCCACCGTTTGGTCTACGCCGCCGATCTGCGCAGATAGATGTCCCAAGCTTCTCACTCCACTCGTGCACAGCATAGACCCCCAGGAAGGACACCGTCCACAATTCGCCTTGCTCTGGGAGCTTGCAGTGTGCGCCATCTTGGCCCCAAGTCCTAGTAATTCATTCTTTACAATATTTGTTGACCTTCCAAAAGTTTCTGTTTTTGTGCCAGCACCATCGTCTTCAAATATGAAAAGTACAGCACAGTGAAGTAGAGAAGGAAATTCAGAGGCTATGCAATTTTTTTTTTTACTTTTCCAGTAACAGTAACTCAAATTCCAGTTGATGTTAACAATCCTCAAGGGGGTTGTACAATATAAGCATGCTTCTATTCCATTTAAATCTATCAAAAAATTAGAAAAGCATGCACTCAATATGGTGTAGATTCTCCTTATACTTAAGAATTGGTGCAAGAAATGGAAGAAGCAAACAGATTAATACCCTGGGATTGGGATTGGTTTGCTCAAGATGATCTTAATTCCAGAGAATATTTACAATTTAAAACTTGGTGGGCTGATGAAGCTAATATTGTAGCATGATGAAATCATCAGGAAAATCCACCAATGCCTATTACTGCTGAAGAACTATTAGGAGCATGTCAATGGGCTGAAATTCCTCGCAGAGCTCAATATGGTAATATGATATTTTACAAGTGTGATTGTGCTGCCTAGCTGCCTGGTGATGAATCTCTATGCCTGGAAAGTCTGTGCAATCATTTTCAAAAATTGTTCAAGGAAATTCTAAACCCTATGCTGAATTTGTAGCAAGGCAGTAGATGCAGTCAACAAGACATTAACAAAATCTGATTTTAAAGAAATGCTTATTCTAATGTTACCTTTTAATTATGCTAACAATGAGTGTAAAAAGGCTTTATTTCTGATAAAGGCAAATGGGAGTACTTTACAGGATTATGTAAAAACATGCCAAAACATTGGGCCTAATACCGATAACATGAACCTTCTTGCAGCTGCTCTAAATGGATGTAGTCCTGTGTAAATCATTTAAATTGCTTTAAATGTGAGAAAGCAGGTCATATGAAAACAGATTGCTGAGCCAAGAGTAGGGTAAGAGCTCCTTTTAGCGGTAATAATAAATCAATAGTAAAACATGTGTGTCCAAAATGCCTAAAGGGTTACACTGGGCCAAGGAATGCCATTCTAAATTTCTTAAAAATGGTAGTCTGATTAATAAGTTGGGAAACTTCCAAGCGGGTCTTGCTCAAGGCCTACACACAAACAATAAGAGCACATTTCCCAGCCTTGCTCAAATCTACCCAGTTGGAAACAGTGCAGTTTACTCCAGCCTGTAACAGAACTTAAGGCAGGTACCAAAAGCAGTACAGGTGTCAATCCTTTCTCAGCTGAAACTGAAGTTTCTTACACCCTAATTCTAACCCTAACCTAACATTAACCCAAACACTAACCCAAAAGGTATCTAACACTAAACCTAACCCAAAGACAAACCCTAACCCTAACCATAAAAGTAACCCTAACCCTAACTAACACTAACCCTAACCCTAACACAAACCCTAACCCTAACCCTAACCCTAACCCTAACCAACCCTAACTCTAAACCTAACACAAACCCTAACCCTAAACCTAACCCTAACCCTAAACCTAACCCTAACGCTAATCCCAACCGTATCAAAATAGCTTCTTGTATTTTAACCTTATTGTTTCCATAGAGAAACAGGTCTTATGATTTTTCAAAAGAACACAATGTTTGAACCTGCTTTCTCAAAGTCAAATCCTGAAAGATAGCTTTTATTTCAAAATCACATATAAGTTGGTCTTTTACCTATATAAAGGTAAAATGCTAAAAATAATTATATTCATGTGATATAAGTTGAAGTATTTTAAACTGTTGTATAATTAAAAGAAATTTTCTAATTTTATAACAATTAAAGTTATATGAATAAAAAGTTCATATGAATACTTTAAAAGTGTATAAAATTCCTGAATTTTTAATAATGTTTCCATATAATATTAAATAAAAATATAATGCTACTAATCATAATTTTAGTTGTAGCTACAAAAAGAAAGCAGCCATTAAAGGCTGCCGGGGTAGCGCATAACAGTAAAATACAGTAAAATGAAATAACACCATTGCAGCATGCAGTGGTCCCAAATATTGCTAGTTCGTTGCAAAAAATTAACATCCATTTATGTCACTATCACTTTGAGTTAAAACTTGCTAAAGCTTTCTTTAATACTTTCTTAAACAAGTCAAGCCAGCCCACATTCTCCTTGCTGTAAAATAGCCAACAATAAATCAAGTTTATATTCAACACTGTAAGCAACAGTCACAATTCTAATTATAATGTTAACAACAAAACCAATGCAAGTATTAAAATTACAAGTTAATGTATTACCTCACAACCCAAGTAGGAAATATTAATTTGTTTTTACCTATGCCTCAAACTATACAAAACAAAGAAAATGAGGTTATTCTAATTATGCTATTAGGAATCTTAAATGTTTGAGAAATAAAGTTTAATCATTGGATGTCTGTTGTTGTATAATCTACTAGAGTTATGACTTATGTATAATATACTTAAATACTAAACAAAACTTTAATACAATACACTGCATACTTAAGTAATTTAATAACTTGTATATTACATGTAAATGTGTTTTAATAAATGTATATGTAAATCTCTTGTTTTAAATTTTAACAGTCCTGAAACTAAATGTGTTAAAAAACAAGTCTGGCAAGTATTGTTCAAACCTAAAAGTAAAGCATCATGCAGAAAATTTTGTTAATCAACAAATCAATGCCTTGCTAATTAACACTTTTCACATTTCAGGAAAAATATTGGAAAATAAAATAGTGAGCACATCAAGGATGATTTGTAACAAATAAAAAAATAAATAAAGTGCATTTCAACGGGTGTTGTATTCCTCCCTGGGGAAGCTGGACACTCTCCCAGTGATTGATGCATAAATCTTAAAATGTACAGCCCAGGGAGTGTTGTGTTCCGTCTTGAGGGGCTGGCCCCTTCCTCGGGAATTAGCAAAATATTCACATTAGCATCTACAGTATCAAATTCACTAAACCTAAACACAGTCAACCAAAACAGTAGTATCAATTGCTACTTCAACAATTCAACACTTCCCAGCTAAAAGCTCAATATTGGTAAGTATATATAAGACTGCTCTATTTATCTGTCATTCTTTGTTCAATATTGACTTAATCTTTTAATTAGTTATGTTATTTGTTTCTCACCCTAGTTGTCAATATAAGCTTATTAACCTAAATATATATTTACATTTATCTTGTATCTATCCAGGACTCTAGCCAAAAATAAGCCAAGTATATCAGTGTATTCCCTGATTTAGTAAGCCTGTGAATGTATGTATACTTATCATTAAAAAATTAACAGTTAAACCTATATAAATGCTACAAAAACCAAAAAGGGGGAAATGGTGAGGTGTGAGTACAATTATATCAAGCATTATTTACAATAAATTTTTAGGCCAAATGTCAGAATCATATACATCAGCATTTCTGGCAAAAATCCAGCAATAATACAGAAACAAATATTGGACAACTAGTTTACTGAAAGCATAAAATGATAATCAATGGGATAAGGCAGAAATTAGTTTAGGATATAGGGTCGAGGTTTTGCTCTTATCATTGCAGATAAAGGAGACCAGCCTTGAGTCCCATCCAGATGTCTGAAACCTAGACATAAACAAGCTGAAGAAGCCGAAACATAAAGCAGAAAAGATGGTAACTGTTAAAGGTAGAAGGCCACTCTAACACAGTTATTCCTTGCTATGCTTACCTTGAAAATCACAGCAGTAAGTAGTGCACTTTCACATAATTAGACATTTTGGGCTATATTACTAATTCACCTCTTTTAGAATTGTTGACTTGTGGGGACAAATCCCACCCAGTTTATATTAATCATTCTTTTCATTTTCCTGGGCCCATTGATCCTCGCCTTCCTCTAAAACCTGAGGAGGAAGGGTAATGTATTGAAAATTTAAGCTTGCCTTTTCTTAAATGACCTAACTGCATAGGATCCATCAATTCATGTGTACAGCCCCAAAATCATAGTATAAAGTGATAAATAGCATAAATTCCATGTTTCATCTGAGGTTGTGCTCTTTAATAAGTCCTATAGAATTGTAAAGAATTGGGCCCTTATAGGCATACCAAAACCTAATGTAAACACAACCATAAGTTGAAAAATTAATAATTCAAGAAAAACAACTAATGAAAGCTATCATTATTTTTAGAATTTTGGGGATTTCATAAGTATAAATACATCACTAATTTGGACCCATCAGAGAAGATTTATCCCAAAACTATAGGACAGTAAACATAAAAAAAACTAAAAATTATTTGTGGAAATTATTTTTGGGAACTAGCCCAATTTTTGAATGACTAGGTAGTAAACCTAATATTTCTAGTTTAAAAAGAAAATCCACTTAATTTTTTAATGTATGTGTATGGGATCCCATTGTTTTTATAGTAGGAACAATGAACATTAATCAAACGTGGTTTTCTGCAGCAATTGCTCCCTTTACACATTTGTATCAGGATCTGTTTTACAGGAAAGTTCTACTGTGGTTATAATAGGACGATGGCATCGTGTAATATGGCTTCCAGTTCTCATGAGTCCTTGCTGGCAGTGTTCCCCTGAGAGCCAAATCCTTTGACACTTTAAAATCATTATTTGAAAAGAAGTAAATGTTTAATTGGATTTATTATAGCTGTTGTATTAGGGCTTATAAGTATTTTACAGGCGCTGCTGTGGCAGGAAATGGCATACATAAGAATGTCCAAAAACAACAATATGTTAAAAATTGGCATCATAACGGTAGTTAGCTATGGCGTAGTCAGCCATATATAGATGAGCAAATTAATAATAGGTTTAATAAGTTAGAGAAGGATGTTACACAAATGGGAGATCAGGTATATAATCTAAGTTTAAAACAAGGTTTGAAGTGTGATTGGAATGAAATTGCTTTTTTATCACTCCTCTCCCACACAATGATTCCCATTATGAATGGAAAACAATTAAATACCATTTAATGGGTCATCACACAAATTTATCTATAGAAATTACAGATTTGCAAAAAAGGATATTGAGAATGTCTCAAATTAAACTTACCATGCTTCCAGGTAGTGAATTTTGGCAATCAGTGACAGATCAATTAAATAAAATAAACCCCTTACATGGTGGAAATCAAACTCTGTACATGCTAACTTTGGTGTGGTGATCATTGGTGCTCTGCTACAATTAATTGTATTAGGAGGCATTCACAAATCCCTACTGTCCCATATTAATAAGGCTGAAAATGCCAGCCATGCCCATCACTTGATCCTGCTTAAAACCCTTGACTCTCAAACCCCGTCCATGGAGTTTGGTTTGTGGCCAGGTATGGGTAAGACCTGAAGAGGAGGGAAATCTAACACAAGCACAGTCACCCTGGACAAAAAACAAAAAAGGGGGAATTGCTGAAAAAGATGCTGTGAGCAAGAGCATAAAGGGTTAAGCATATAAAAAGCATGCTTTCTGGCAGAGAAACATTAGTAAATGTCTCCAAGGACACTGCATACTGCAGACATCAGTGGAAGGAGGCAGAATGGAATGAATACAAAACTAAGATGTTATGGCTTGAATTCCCAAGAAAGATTGTCTGGGAACACAGAAACAGGCAGCGCTCTCAGGTACCAAGCTGAGAAACTAGTGAAGGGTGCCCTAATTTTGTTATCAGCTTTGTAATATGAAAAGCAGCTTCAGCCTTATTAAACTTGCCTGCGTCCCATATGAAGTGAGGTCACCTGGTCCCAAACTTTTTTGGATCATTCCTGGCACCATCTACCTCCATGTTGAATTACAACATTTCCTCAAAATGAAGTTACATTCAAAGAAGTGTTATTTTGAGGAAAGAATGCTTGTGGTCAGAAAAAATATTTTCCCTAATTTCTTACATTCTCTGCCTTCATCTTAAGTCTGTACTGTTGTGGAAGTGGATATAGCTTCGCTCAAAAGGCTTTTGTTATGTGGTTCTTTCTGCTTCTTAATATCCTATGCTTCTTCAGAGTTTGTGCAGTGCAGCAGAAGCAGTACTTAGAGGGAAATTTATAGCATTAAATGCATTCATTAGAAAAGAGGCAAGGTCCAATATCAATTATCTAAGCATCCAATTTGGAAAGCACAACAATATCTCATTTTTATTTGTTCTACCATTCCTGGCTCTTCTTGCTCAAATACAATCACATCCATTTTGGTGACTTCATAACTAGGAATTGGGGAAAAGATACAGCACTTGATTTATGATGGGGACAAAGCAGCACATAAAACAACCCTGGAAACTTCAGGCTTCTGAAGGATAAGAAAGTCACAGCTTCCAAAGATGCATGAGTAAGGTGGCCCCAGAACAAAGGCCAAAAGGACAACCCAGGAAATCCTGAATACTTTGTTTTGGACTGATTATTTTTGTTCAAATTTTTTCCTTCTATTTATTTGGATGAGATGTACTATTTAATATTCTTTAAAGTTTCCCAGGGAAATTATAACACTTTTACTTGCCTTTCCAAATCTGCACTTATTATTTATTATTGACTGGCCAAATAATTTATTCTAAAACATTTTATATCCTGTATTAGTCAGTCAAAGGTGTGCTAATGCAAAAATACCAGAAATCTCTGGGACTTTATAAAGGGTATTTATTTGGGGTAGAAGCTTACAATTACCAGGCCATAAAGCATAAGATATTTCCTTCACCAAAGTCTGTTACTGTGTCTAGGAGCAAGACAGCTGCCAACATTAGCCAGGGTTCAGGCTTCTTAGGTTCCTCTCTTCCAAGGGCTGCATTTCTGTCTGGCACAGCTTCTCTGTTTCTTCCACACAGTCATATGCAGAATATGAGGCTCCGTAAGTTTGCCTCTCTCCACAAGGCCGAGCTGTGATCTGTCATGTGAATGGCTTGTTTCTTTTCCCTGGGGCCTTCTGTCCTTGCTCCTCAGAATTCCAACATCAAAAACTATTCCAACTCTGTTCTTTGCCATGTCATTTTATGTTTGAAACCCCACCCACCAATTTGCAGGCCTCAACACCCTACTGACTGTGGCCCAGTCCACGCCCTTATCATAATTTAATCATGCCCAAATTAACAGACTAATTTACAAGAATACTACAATATCTATATTTGGAATTCATCATGATAGCAACCTGCTACATATCCATTTACCCATCTTATGCTATATATTATTTTATGGTGTGTTTTAGCACATTATTGATGTCCTAGGCCATGGATATCATTATTACTTTATCCATTCAATAGTCATTTAGATATATGAATTTAATTAACAGATATTGTTCTTCAATCCATCCTGAATCTTGAACCTTCTAAGATTATTTTCTTTCTGCCTGAAGAATATTCTTTTACATTTCTTTTACAGTGTGTTGCTGCTAGCAAACTTTATTAGCTTGTACTCATCTGTAAAAGTATTTATTTCACTTCTTCATGAAGGATTGAGATGAATTAAATCTCAGGCCTTCGACAATCACCATGGCTTTTGAGGTCACTGTTAGGGTTGAATTTCTCCATTCTGTTGTAAATGTAACCGGTTCTTTGGAGAAGAAATTAGGAGCTTTCAGTTTTAACACCTGCTACTTGTACTCCCACCCTTCAGTCAAAATCTGTGTGCTCTGGCCCTGGGGATGGGAATAATGGCACACCTCTCTGAGTTACACACCTGATTTTGGAGCAATGATTTTGTGGAGAAAGCACAGCATATTGAGTTCTTCTTAGGACCATTCTAGGGACCAGTGCAATGGTTGTCAGCACCCCATTTGAACCATGATGGCCACACCCAACTTACAGCCACAGCTTCATGAGTTCCCATTTCTCCCAGAATTAGGAGACCCCTCTTGATCCCTGTGCCCTGGGTTAATGGACTCGTTTGAGTCTTGTGTGGACTCTGGAAATGTATGTTTTTACTAACACATTGCTGTGTCTGTAAACCATTTGTATGTAGGAAATTTTGGTTAGATTCAGATAAGGGACTTTTTAATTAGGTCACATTTTGTTAGATTGCTTTAGTTTAGTTTGGGGCCTCTGATTAGATTTCATTCCCCAGGATGGACGTCAATCTTTGTGCTGAAGTCCTACATACATGGAACTCACAGACAGAGTGCTGCCACGTTTACTTTTCTGAGCTCAGGGAGAAAGAGAGTTTGGAGAAGAAGGCAGAAAGAGACAGGCAGGCCCAACATTTTGCCTTGGTAGGAGTCCAGCAGCAGCTGACACTGGTTAAGACAACACTTTTCATGATGCCTTGATTTGGACATTTTCACAGCCTCAGACTTGTAAGCTCAACCCTAAAAATTTCCAATAAAAGCCAACCTATTTCTGGTATTTTGCATTGGCAGCACTTGGCAAACTCAGACAGCTAGGGACACAGGAATGGTGAGCTGCCCTGCTCCCAAATGGCAGTGGGATGCTGCTGCCCTGTGAATTCACCTGTAAACTGTGGGTGTCACCAGACTAGGAGAGAATGAGTACTGGTTAGATGGAATTGGAAATGCTCTTAGCCAGCAAGGCCTGCAAGACAGGGAGTCAGGCATGGGATTCTCAGGGTTTGGGGACTTGTATAAAGTCACAGATAGCCCAGTATGAAGCCTCATGCAAGGGTGGGTCAGTTAGGAAGGGGCAGATAAAAGCATGGGACCTGGGGTCTGGTGCAGCAGTGGTGTCAGGGCACAGACTGGAGACTTCCTGCTCCTGCTCCTTTTACCCTTCCCTCCATCCCATGCCCTCCAGGATTGACCCTCTGAGGAGGCTGCTCTTACTGTGCCCCTCCTGGGTAACAGGGACAACTCAGTCTCTTGCTTCCAGTTCTACATTCACCTTCTCTAATCTTGGGGCAGCTAAATAAAGAGCAATGCCAAGTTGAAACCTGCTGAGTTCAGGAAGTTAATGTCAAAATTCACATTACAGCATTGACTAAGGCAATAACATCAACAGAATGAGCAACATTAGGCCAGTGACCCTAATAAATAGTATGGGAATCCCAGAAAGCCCTGGGACCTAGGGCTGACAAGAATAGAAGTGAGGTTGTGAGAGAGTGCAAAGTTTCCAGTAAACCTCAAGGGTGCAGATGTCAGATATTTCTCAGACTAATTAAATATTAAATTTTCATCACATTTTTAACAGTTTTGGAAATGATGCAGACTTCTTCAATCCCAGAAGAGAATGGAGGGGTTGAATGGGAAGAAGCTGATGAACAACTGAAGAAGCTGGGATGTAATATGTGCTCACTGAAGTTCCCCCTTAGCAGAGAGGGAATGTCCTGTTTGGGAACCAATGAAAACCATAATCATAGGTTCTGGATCAACAAAGGAGGACAGGGAGAAATCCCTGCTTAGCACTCACAACTTCACTTAGTGATGTGAGTCACTGTATCAGGTCTTCACTGGGGAATAAACAGAAAGAAGTTCCTCAACTCCTGTGGTGCTAACAGCCCTCTAACTGGACACATGTTGAGAGCAGTGTGGCCTTCACACAGTCGCATCCATGCTTCTCATGTTGCATGCTCAAACTTGCTGAGGGATGCCTCCCCCATCTAGGCAACTGGGGAGGGGGCCGAGGGGAGTGAGCACATTTCCTTTATGGGTGACTTTATTTGCAAAAGGTGAGGGGAATGCCCCACCAGTAATGTTGCAGATACAAATCAATAACTTCAAATGAACCACTATGTCTGAGTTCATTGTGTACTATTTTCATAATTTCTTTTAAATTATAACTGAATTATCCTTGCAAATGGTGTAAAAATAATTTATATCTGTTAGGGCAGACAGACAAATTCCTTCTCTAGCCTCAACTCCCATTACTCCTTCCTCAGAATTATCTGCATTGGCAAATTCTTTTGGGAACACATTTCTGTTTAAAAACTCATGCATTCTCTAGTTTCATCCTTCCCACACCCTATCACATTTGAGAAAAATAGTGGAATACAACCTAAGAATATAAATAAGTTTTCTAACTTCTTAAAAACTTGAGATTAGGAGAATATCATCTAAGTATAAAAGGATCATTTCTGATTTAAAATAATAAAGAAAACTGGAGTTAAGTAAAAAGCAGACCACTGTACTTCAGTGGCTGTTGAAACTTGAATCCTCATCAAAATGAAGTGAAGAAACTGGAAAAATATCAATGGTTGGGGTGCTTTGTAAGAAAATGCTACAATAATGGGCAGCATTATTTTTAAAATGGTAATTTTTTAAATGCTTACCAGGAATGTAATGGAGTGAAGAACAAGTGAAAACAACATGGATAATTTGAAATAAGTGGATTGCCCATCTTTACATAAACTAAGAGAAATCTCGAATTCTGATGCATAAATTAGTGGTAACAAATTGAATACAGATGAGTGTGGAAGAAGATGTGGGCAGAGCAGTTCTCAGAAAAAAACTGCAAGTGCACTTTTCCAAGCATATGCTGAGGGAGGGAGGGCTCTGACAGAAGGTGTAGAGGGTGTTAACTTCTGTGGATTTGTCTGCTTGGACCCCCTCATAGCTTTGGGTATCAGATAAGCCAGCTTGAAAGAGCACCAGGCTGAGGGGAATGGCGAATCTGTTGAGGAAACCTGATCTAACCAGCAGCCCACTGATACTGAGACCTGGCCCCAGAAGGTGCAGAGTCAACCAATTTTATTGCTCGGCCCTGATAAGCATCATAACTACACTCCCCTGTGGAGGCCAGGATGTGGAAAAGGCTTGATTAGTTTCCACGAGCCTATTTAGGGTACCCTCGGGGAAGGGGATGATCTAGCATAGGACATCTTTTGGGACCTTTATATGGCTAAAAAAGAAAAAAAATGAAGAAGACAGACACTTTAAAAAATGAATTCCTGTCCTTAATTTAGTTTAACACCAAAAATCTGCCTCAAAACCTGCAGATAGAACCCAGAAGGGAAAGTGATAAACACAAGCAGCCTGATAGGATCCGCAAGGACCCTAGAAGGAACACTTCCTCTTTAGCTTTGTTTGGCTGTTTGCTGGTGTGGTTGTTTGGTTCTAATCTGTTTATTTCTTGTCTCTTGCTTTTCTTTCCTCTTTCCTCCTGCCTATCTGTTTTCCTTCATTTTTCAAAAATTAGGTGCTGCTAGCTTACCTCTTCTTTGCTGTTCTTCTTCTTCAGTGATTTCCCATTCTCTGTCTATATTGTTATTGTATCCCAAGCTATCTCTTATCCTTCCTTCATCTCTCTGCCTTCTGCTTTCTGTTGTGGTTCTTGAACACCATGCTTTTTCATTAGCCCACAAATTAAGGGTGCCAATGACTATTCTATCTATTTTGTTTTCTTCTTATTTTATTAATATTAGCTTTTTCCTTTTAGCCTTTTCTTTACTCTTTCTCTCAATTCTCATTATTTTAGTCTTCTAAATCATTATATATATATTCCTCAGCCCATGGTAATACTCCAGTTTTTTTCCTATTACTGTACACTGCCTACACAAGTTAAATATTCATTTCACTAACTCCTATTTGGCACCTCACCCAACTTTTATCAATATTACTATTATCTTTCTTCCTTTCTCACATCTTTCAATTCCTCTGGAACTAATTTTTTATTTCAAGGTAACACAGAAAGGAGCAAGGAAACAAAATAAGAAGAAAAAATGTCAAAGAGAAAACTTAACACACACACAGAACCACCTACTAAATAAAATTCACGAGGAGAGAAAGAAGCTAATCAACTGAATGAACCCAGCAATATTAAATGATGACTGGAGGGCAACAAAAAATTACAAACCACACTGAAAAACAGAAAGACATGGGCCACTCCAATGAACAAACTAAAAACCAGGAATATATGCAGAACATCGAACAACTAATCAAAGATTCCCAAACAAATGTCATGAAACATACTGAAGAAAGTGGAAACATATGCAAAAAGATAACAGATATGAGGGTGATTAATGGCACAATCCAACAAATCAAAAGGATGCTGGATTCACATAACAGCAGATTTGAACAGACCGAGATAGAATTAGTGATGTGGAAGACAATACAGCTGAAATCCAATAGATAGTAGAACAGATATACAAAAAATATGTAAAAAATCCAGCAGGGACTCTGGGATTTAACCGACAACAAAAAACACACAAACATATGCATTGTGGGCATCCCAGAAGGAGAATATAACAGAAAGGGAACAGAAGGAGTGTTGAAGGAAATAATGGCTGAAAATTTCCCAAACATATTGAGAGAGATTGATGTGCAGATCCAGGAAGCAAAGTGCAACCAAAACAGTATAAATCCCAACAGGCCAACTGCCAAGATATATATTTGTCAAAATGTCCAATGCTCAAGACAAAGAGAAAATACTCAAGTCAGCAAGAGAAAAGAGAACCATCACATACAAGGGATGCACAATAAGATTAAGTGCTGATTTCTCATCTGAAACAGTGGAGAAAAGAAGACAGTGGTATGGCACAGTCAAAGTACTCAAAGAAAAAACTTCCAGCCACGAATTCTGTATCCAACAAAACTGACATTCAAAAATGATGGAGAGTTCAAAATATTCACAGATAAACAGAAATTAAGAGACTATGTCAATAAGAAACTGGCACTTCAAGAAATTTTAAAGGAAGTTCTACAAGGTGAAAGGATAAATCAAGAGTTAGGAGAGCTTAAACACAACCAAAAAAACAAAAACAAAAACAGAAACAAAACAACATATGACATACATTAATGCAAAGAAAATATGGCTGAAGTAAGAAATTCATTGTGAGTAATAATACAGAATGTTAATGAATTAAATTCACCACTCAAGAGACACAGATTGGCAGAATGGATAAAGAAATATTATCCATATATATGCTGTCTTCAAGCAACCCCCCTTCCTTCCAGAGATTCAAGGAGGCTGAAAGCAAATGCTGCAAAACAATTTTATAAGCTAACAATAGCCATAAAAGTGCAGGAGTAGCTATTCTATTATCAGACAAAATAGACTTTAAATGCAAAACTATTCTAAGAGACAAAGATGGACACTATATATTAGCAAATGTGGTAATCTCTCAAGAAGAGAGAACATTCATAAACTTTTACACACCTAATCGGGGTGCCTCAAATTTCATGAGGCAAACTGGAAAAGTTAAGTGGAGAAATAAATGCTTCTAAAATTATAGCAGGGGACTTTAATATACCATAATCATCATTAGACAGGGAATCAACAAAGAAACAAAGACTCTCAACAGTACACTAGAGGACCTGGACTTAATAGAAATATACAGAACAATATACCCAAATACATCAGGATTTACATTACTCTCAAGTGCACAGGGATCATACTCCAAATAGACCACATGCTAGGCCACAGAATAATACAATGAATTCCGAAAGATTGTGATTATACAAAGTAATTTCTCTGATGACAATGGAATTAAATTGGAAATCACTAAGGGCCAGACAAACAGGTTAGGCACAAGGATATGGAAGTAAAACATCACACTCTTAGGCAAACAGTGGGTCAAGGAGGAAATCTCAAAAGAAATCAGTAACTACCTTGAAACTAATGAAAATTACAACACAACATATTAAAACCTATGGGAGGCAGGAACAGCTGTCCTGAGAGGGAAGTTTGTAGCCATAAATGCATATATTAAAAAAGAAGAAAGAGCTAAAATTGAAGACCAACCTGCACAATTGGAGGAATTGGAAAATCAACAAAAAACTAAAGCTAAAGGAAGTAGAAAGAAGTAAATAACAAAGATTAGAGCAGAACTAAATGAAATAGAGAATAAGAAAACACTAGAAAATATAAACAAAACCAAAAGCTGGTTCTTTAATAATATCAATAAAATTGACAGACCCTTAGGCTGACTAACAAAGAAAAAGAGAGAACAGATGCAAATCCACAAAATAAGGAATGAACAAGGGGATATCACTACTGACCCCACAGAAATAAAGAGCATCATAAGAGGATACTTTGAAAAATTATATGCCAACAAGAATAAAAATTTAGAGGAAATGGACAACTTTCTAGAAACTCACAAACAGCCTACATTGATGAAAGAAGATGATAGTGGGCATCCTTGTCTTGATCCTGATCACGGAGGGAAGGATTTTAGGATTTCATCATTGAAGATGAGTTAGCTTTGGGATTTTACATATACACACTTTATCATATTCAGAAAATTCCCTTCTATTCCTATTTGTTGCAGTGTTTTTATCAGGAAGGTGTGCTGTATTTCATTGAATGCTGTTGATCATTCAATGAATGAATGTTGAGTATCATTGATGTACTCAACAGTCCAACTATGGTAAAAAGATAGCCTCAGTCATCCAAAACCATCCAACTAAGAAAAGCCCAAGACCAGATGGATTCACAGCTGATTTCTACCAAACATTCCAGAAAGAGCAAATGGCAATTCTACTTAAGCTCTTCCAAAGAATAGAAATAGTATGAATATTGCCTAACTCATTCTACAATATCAATATTACCCTAATACCAAAACCAAAGATACCGCTAGAAAGGAAAATTACAGAAAAATTTCTCTAACGAACCTCGATGCTAAAATCCTCAACAAAACACTTGCTAATTGCATTCAGCAACATATCAAAAGGATTATACACCATGACCAAGTGGGTTTCTTCCCAGGTATGCAAGGATGGTTCAATATAAGAAAATCAATCAATGTAATACACCACATAAGCAAACTGAAAAAAATATCACATGATCATCTCTATAGATACAGAAAAAGCATTCAATGAAATACAGCACACCTTCCTGATAAAAACTCTGCAACAAATAGGAATAGAAGGGAATTTTCTGAATATGATAAAGTGTGTATATGTAAATCCCAAAGCTAACTCATCTTCAATGATGAAATCCTAAAATCCTTCCCTCTGTGATCAGGATCAAGACAAGGATGCCCACTATCATCACACTTATTTAACATTGTCTTAGAAGAACTTGCTCGAGCAGAAGTCAAGAAAAGTATATAAAAGGCATCCAGATTGGAAAAGAAGAAGTAAAAATTTCATTATTTGCAGATGACATGATCCTATACATAGAAAGCCCAGAGAAAGCTACAACAAAGTTTCTGGAACTTATAAAGGAGTTCAGTAATGTTGCAGGCTATAAGATCAATGCTCAAAAATCTGTAGCATTTCTGTACACCAATAAGGAACAATTGGGAGAGGAACTCAAGATAAAAATGCCATTTACAATACTAACTAAAAGAATCAAATACCTATGAATAAATTTAAAGATGTAACGGATATATATACAGAAAACTACACAATGCAGTTAAAGGAAATCAAAGAAGTCTTAAATACATGGAAAAATATTCCCTGTTCATGGATAGGAAGACTAAATATCATCAAGATGACTATCCTACAAACTACTCTACAGATTTAATGCAATCCCAATAAAAATCAACACTATATATTTTAAGGAACTGGAAAACTAA
>JAKSZT010054204.1:684772-699816 GCA_026826555.1 Tolypeutes matacus
TCCCAATAAAAATCAACACTATATATTTTAAGGAACTGGAAAACTAACCACAAAATATATTTGGAAAGGTAAGATACCCTGAATTGCCAAAGACATTTTGGAAAAGAAAAATGAAGTTGGAGGTATCACATTACGAGATTTTAACAAATAGTACAAAGCTACAGGGATCAAAACTGCATGGTATTGGCACAAAGATAGATCTACTGACCAAAGGAATCGGATTGAGAGTCCTGATATAAATCCTCGCATATACAGTCATCTGATATTCCACGAGGTTATCAAGCCCACTCAGTTGGGAGAGAATGGCCTCTTTAACATGTGGGGTGCTTGGAGAACTGGATATCCATATTCAAAGAATGAGAGAAGAATACCATCTCACACCTTATACAAAAACCAACTCAAGATGGATCAAAGATCTAAATATAAGAGCCAAAACCATAAAGACCTTGCAAGATAATGTAGGAAAGCATCTACAGGACCTTGTAATAATGGTTTCATGACCTTCACAGCCAAAGCACGAGCAGCAAGAGAAAAAATAGATATATGGGATCTCCTCAAAAGTAAATACTTCTGCACCTCAAAGGACGTTATTAAGAAAATAAAAAGGCAGCCTACACAATGGGAGAAAATATTTGGCAACCCTATATCTGATAAGAGCCTAATATCCTGCATATATAAAGAAATCCCACACCTTGATAATAAAAAGACAACGCATTTAAAAAATGGGCCAGTGACCTGAAAAGACACTTCTCCAAGGAAGAAATACCAAGGGCTAAAAAGCACATGAAAAAGTGCTTGACATCGCTTGCTACCAGGGAAATGAAAATCAACATTACAATGAGATACCATTTACACCCATCAGAATGGCAGTTATTAAAAAAACAGCAGACTTGAAGTGTTGGAGAGGATGGGGAGGAATAGGAACCCTCATCCATTGCTGGTGGGATTGTGGAATGTTCCAACTACTGCACAGGACAGTTTGGTGGTTCTTCAAAACTAACAATGTATCTTCCATATGATCTGGCAATTCCACTGCTGGGTAAATACCCAGAAGAACTGAAAGCAAAGACACGAACAGATATATGCACACCAATGTTCATAGAGGCATTGTTCACCATTGCCAAAAGTTGGAATCAGCCCCGGTGCCCATCAACAGAAGAATGGATAAGTAAAATGTGGTACATACATACAATGGAATATTACTCAGCTGTAAGAAGGAATAAAGTGTTAACACATGGAATAACATGGATGAATCTTGAAGACCTTATGTTGAGTGAAGAAAGCCAGGCATTGAAGGATGAACAATATATGAACTCACTGATTTGAACTGACAAAAGTGAGCAGTCTCTGAGAACCATTGTCTGAAAGATAGGTTAACAAGGGACAGAAAAAGAAGAGTAGGCTGTGAGCCATCATGCATATGGACATAATCTATGGTAAAGTGATAGAGTATAGTTGCAGATTGAAGGATATGACAGATGGGTAGTGATATTACTGGGTTTGGTGGTGCAGGGTTGACAGGAGGTTAGATTAGAAAGGGCAGGTTGGTATACCCAGGGCATGTAACTATGAATCTTGTCTTTCCATGAGTCAAGACAGTGGAGGGTCATATGCCCCAGGGGGATAGGGAGAAAGGAACAGTTAAGATCAAATGGGGTAATTAGTGGTCATGGAAAAGGTTTTTCATTACCTTACAGTAATGTACATAGGACATGATAAATATCATCAAAAATTATTAAACTGTACCATCTAAATTGTAAACTATACTGTAAACCATTGAAAATGTTTATTTGCTATATTGTACTATCTGTATAACAGTTATAACAATGCTAACATCCAATTTTTAAAAATGTTTTAATATGGGGTGGGGAAGGGGAAGGGAGTTTGGGTATATGGGAGTCTGTAGTATTTCATGTGTGACTTTCCCGTGACATAAAAGTTCTTTGAAAATTAAATGAAAATTTGGGAGACACTGGGGAATGGGAGGGGGATGGTGTCATGGTACACTAGACATCCGATAGTACAGTGATATAAGGAAAAAAGAATAATTTTTTAAAAAGGATTTTTTTGTTTTTTTCCCATTCTTTGAATATCCCAATCCTTTAATTATGTTTTATTTTGATTTTGATTTTTTTCTTCTGACTTTTCTTGTATTTATCCCTTGTATTTAAGCTTCTCATTATTATTTCTTTATCCTATTAATTGTATTTGGTTATTATATGGGCTTCATGTTCAAGGAAGGTTTAGATTACAGAAGGGTTACAATGGGGGCTGCAGAAGTTCATTGGTGGGGGCGCTGGGATGGAGGATTCATGGGAGTAAGTTCATCTGAATATACATGAAAAATATATGAAATTGTTCAAATGATCAAAGGATGGGGCATGGTCACGGTGGATAGACAATCACTCAATAAATGAGGGAATCTGAATTCCCAGCCTGGAGAGCTCTGCCACATTCTCCAAGGGAGCAGCAACAGTGCCCCTGAGTGCAGGAGTAGTGTCTCACAAAAGAGGATGGCCCACTAATGGGTTCTTGTTATTGATGACTACCTTATGTATCTTTGCTCTTGTAATTGAAACTTAGCCTACTGTTATGGGGTGCCTAAGGATTGCCACCTGAGAGCCTCCTTGTTGCTCAAATGTTGCCTCTCAAAGCCAAACTCAGAATATGAATGCATTACCTTCCCCCAAATGTGGGAAATGACTCCCAGGGCTGAACCTCCTTGGCAATGAGGGATTAATACCAAGTGCAAACTGGCAACATGATTGGAAAAAGACCTTGAATAAAGGGGGAAAAGGTAAAGAGAAATGATTTCATGTGGCTAAGAGACTTCAAAGAAAGTTGGGAGGTCATCCCAGAAATTTACGCAAACCTCAGTAGGATCTCATAGGACACCAAAGTGGATATCACCCCACACAGAAGGGCTCCTGAGGGCTCTGGAGACACCCAAATCCTACATAAGTGGGGTTAGCCACAGAGATTGATGCCTTATTAGTGGGTTTTACTTTGGAATCTGTGCTCCTGAGAATGACAGAGTTGGACTCAAATAAGTCCTCTCTGCATATGGTCCATCAGTTCCTTCTATTCAAACCTATATGTGATGCTGGAGTTTTTAGGTGTACTTCCAGAGACTGGAGCCTCTCGCCTACCTATGTGCCAGGTTTGTGTGGACTCTCAGTGGAACTGCAACTCCTACCTACAGCTCTAGGGACTTCTCCAAGTCACCTGGCAATGCAATGACCCTGGGCAACGACCATCCCAGTGAATGTAGAGGGCCTGCAGCTGCAGGCAGGGTAATCCCATCTACTGTATCAATGGGATATAAGCCCTCTCTTACTTGCAGGCAGAGTGGACATCACCATCCCAGTCCACTCAGGATTGGGGGAAGAGCTATGGACTAGAGTAGACTTAATGGTATTCTGTTGTAGACATACTGTGATTCAAGCAATGGAAGAAATTATAACAGTGAGGTGGAGCTGGTGGCCACTGGATGCTTTTGGAGCAGGGAGACAAAGGGCAGTTGAAATATAAGGTTTTTTCTGGACTTGGGTGTTGTCCTGAGTGACATTGCCATGACAGATGTAGGCCACTTTACTTCAGTGTATACCAAGCAGAACTGTGGGGGAGAGTGTGGTCTACGATGTGAACTGTTGTCTATGCTTGGTGGCAAAGCCCCAGGATGTGTATATCCATTGTGGGTGATGTGCCACACTGATGAAGGATGTTTGTGTGGAATGTTGTGGGAGGTGTGGGAGGTGGGGAACATGGGATTCCCTGTAATTTCTGTGTAATATTTAGGTAATTTAAGCACCTTTTAAAAAATATATATATATGTAAAGAGATAACATTTATGTAACCTAATGCACATATATGCATATATATTTATATATAATTTTACAAATATTAGTATGTTTTGTGAAAAATTTGATTTTTACCCACAATAAAAAAAGAAGAAGAAAAGGAAGAAAATGCTACAATAATGAGCAGCATTATTTTTAAAATGGTAATTTTTTAAATGCTTACCCAGAATGTAATGGATTGAAGAACCAGTGAAAATAACCAGGATAATTTGAAATAATTTGAAAGCCCATCTTTACATAAACTAAGAGAAATCTCAAGTTCTGATGCATGAATTAGTGGTAACAAATTGAACACAGATGTGTGTGGAAGAAGATGTGAGAGGAGCAGATCTCAGAACAAACTGCAAGTGCACTTTTCCTGAGGATAAAAACATCCTGAATTGCACAGTCACAGCCGCTCCTTAAAAGAGTGGCAACAAGTTGCCCAGACTGGAGGTCGACATTCTTTGGAGATTCACATTCATTACTTTCTCTGGGTTTCTCTCCAGTGTGAATGTTGTAATGTTTAATGACATACTGCCTCTGGCTGAAGGCTATTCCACATTCCTTACATATATAGGGTTTCCCTCCACTATGAATTACCTCATGGTAAGTGAGATTTGATTTGCTACTGAAGGGTTTCCTACAGTACTTACAGATATAGGGTTTCTCTCCAGGTTGTCTTCTTTGGTGTATTAGTCAGCCAACGGTGTGCTAATGTGAAATACCAAAAATGGGTTAGTCTTTATAAAGGGTATTTATTTGGGGTAGAAGTCCACAGATACCAGGCCATAAGCATTAAGTTTCTCCTCACCAATGTTCATTGTCACGTGGTGGAGCAAGATAGCTGCTGATGTTTGCCAGGGTTCAGGCTTCTTGTATTCCTCTCTTCCTGGGGCTGCATTTCTCTCTGGGCTTTTCTCTTCTGGTTCCTCCACAACATCAGCTGTAGACTATCAGTCAAATGGCTCACTTCTCTTCTTCTGGGGCCTTTTCTCCAACATGAAAACTGCTTCTCAAGAAAACTGCTTCAAGTGTCCTTTGCCATGCCTTTTACATTCAATTCCCCCACCCACTAAGGGGTGGGGCTCAATGCCCTACTTATGTGGCCCAGTCAATGCCCTAATCATGCCCAGATTAACAGATCAGATTACAAGCATGATCCAATTATATTTTTGGAATTCATAATTACATCAAAATCCCAGTGGTTTCATTCCACCCTCTGAATTCCAAAAATATATTACAATTCTGAAAAAAACTTAATTCAGTAACAATTCAAGTACAAAATCATATCATAGGCATTTTAAAGAAATACAGTTCATCTTAAGGCAATATCCCGTCTGCTCTCAACCCCTGAAATTTACAAAACCATTTAACTGCTTCTAATACACAAATGGAAAGACAAAGGATAAAGATTTTCAATACCATAAGGAGAAATTGGGATGTTAAACATGAGTCATGGATCTTCTACAGTTCAGTAAACCTGCAGCCCATCCTCCATTCGGTTTCAAAGACTGAGTCATTCTTAAGATGATGTTTTTTTCTCCTTGGGGCCACATGGAGACCCACACTTTCCACAGGCTTGCCCAAGGGCCACTTTCTTGGTTCCACCCTCATCAAGCATCTGGGTGTCGACCAAGCTCCAGTACTCACCACCAAATAGTGTTGGGGTGATTGCCACTCATTACCCAATCTTTGGGCTAGAGTCTTAGCACTCCTAGAACAGTGAGGTGAAGATAACATTCCCCTTAACATTTGGCATACAGGCTCAACCCTCTCAGAGCAATGGGTTGACCACCTGGCCTTCTCTAATCCATGAGGGACAGGTACACCCCTCTAAGACCTATGGGGTGTTGGCCTTAACTGCCCTAATCTTTGAGGAATGTGCTCCACCCTTTATGCAACCTGGGATGGCAAAACTCTCCCAGCACATCGAGTGGGGACATTCACCCACTTCGTCTGCTGGGGGAAACTCACCCTCTCTGCAGAATGGGGCATCAAAACTTTTTCAGAACATTGGATAGGAACATCCACCCTCTTCAAATTCAGGGGCAAACTCACCCTCTCTGTTCACATGGCGGAGCTCCTCTCTGGGCCCAAGGAGATGTCTTAAGTCCAGATCTCTGCTTGCATGGTTTTCTTCTTAAAGCTGCTTCTCCTTCAATCTCTCCTTTCCATATTCTCTTTTGTCCAAGCTGACAGTGGTTTTCTTCATTCAGCTCTCTCAAAAACTTTGTTGGACTAGCATGCAGGAAGCAGGGGTCCAAGCCAGCAGACAGTAAGGCTTTCCACAAATCTTTCCTAGAGAACTGCATCTTCAATTCTGAGTTCCAAGTTCCAAGTTTAGTAAAGTCTTTAAATGGGGCATTCTCATCTGGGAATTTGATTTCCAGAAACTTGGAAGTTCCAGATCAGCTTCTGTTTTCTTTGTGCCCAAAAGTTCAGTCCTTAGTGTATTTCACACATCTAGTATTTTGCTATAAGCTGCAAGGAGAAGCCAAACCACATTCTCTGAGTTTACCTTGGAAAGTTCTTCAGATAAATTCTCTGGTTTCCCATTTTCAAATTCTGTCTTCCATATAACACCTGGAGATAATCTTTATAAGTTCTCTGCAACTTTAAAACATGGATCACTTTTCCTCCAGTTTCCAATAATAATTTAATCATTTACTTCTAAGGCATCATAGAAAATATCTTTAGAGTCCACATGACTATCAACAATATCTTCAAAGTTATCTAGGCCTTTTCCATCAAGCCTTTCACAATTCCTCCAAGGGATAACCCTTACCCATTTATAAAACTATTCCAACATTTTGGTATATGCAAAAGCACTTACCCACTCCTCAGTACCAAATTCTATATTAGTCAGCCAAAGGGGTGCTAATGTGAAATACCAAAAATATGTTAGTCTATATAAAGGGTATTTTTTCAGAGTAGAAGTCCACAGATACCAGGTCATAAAGCATTAAGTTTCTTCTCACCAAAGTTCATTGCCACATGTTGGAGCAAGACAACTGCTGATGTTTGCACAGGTTCAGGCTTCTTGTGTTCCTCTCTTCCCAGGGCTGCATTTCTCTCTGGGCTTAGCTCTTCTGATTCCTCCACAAGGTCAGCTGTAGATTATCAGGCAAATGGCTCACTTTTCTTCTGGGGCCTTTTCTTCAACATCAAAACTGCTTCTCAAAAAAAAACTGCTACAACCGTCCAGTTCCATGCCTTTTATATTGGATTCCCCCACCCACTAAGATGTGGGGCTCAATGCCCTAGTGACGTGGCCCAGTCAATGCCCCAATCATGCCCAGATTAATAGCTCAGTTTACAACATGATTCAATTATATTTTTGAAATTCATAATTACATCAAATTCCCCAACCATTACATCTGGTGTGTAATCAGTCTTGATTTCTGAATGAAAGCTTTCCCATATCCATCACATTCATAGGGTTTCTCTTCAGCATGTATTCTCATATGGTTAATGACTTTTTCCTTCTGGTTGAAGGCTTTTCCACATTCATTTTATATATAGGCCTTTCCTCCAGAATGAATCCTCTGATGTTAAATGAACTATTGTTTTTGACTGAAGGCTTTTCTGCATTCTTTACATTAATTTTGTTTCTGTCCACTGTGAGTTTTTTCATTTTTGGTGAGATATGATTTGTACTAAAAACCTTTTTCACATGCCTTACATGCATAGGGGTATTTGCATTAGGAAGTCTCTTGTATCTGAGATTTGACATTTGAATTAAATCTTTCCCATATATATATATGATTTCTCTTCAGTAAGAATTTTCTGATGAATAAAGGTTTTGTTTCAGGTTGAAAACTTTCCCACATGTATTACATTTCTATACCTGTTACCCTGTATGGCTTTTAAAATGAGGAGTAAAAAAAGGACTGTAAATAGCAGACTACACTCAGGACACTCATATGGTTTCTCTCTAGTTTGAATTTTCTCATATTCCATGAGTTTTGTTTCAATGGATGCATGCCCATGTTCATTACATTTATAACTAATGTATGAATATTTCATCCTCAATGAGATTTAATGCCTGGCTGAGGATTTCCAATATTCCTTACATACACAGGGTTTTAATCCTGCATGTTTCTTTGTTTTGAATCTAGCTTTCCCAAATACATGAAATCCCAAATGGTTTCTCTGAAGAATTAATTCTCAGGTATCTCAAGAGGTTGAATTTCCAAGAAAACTTCACATTCATTATGCTTCAAGGGGAGGAATGCCATATGGGGCAAACTGGAAAAACTCATTGTCTTCATTCTTTTTCCCTTACACAGATTCCTTCATGCTTAGGTAAGAATGATGTAAATTCCTCCAGAGTGAAGTTACATTCATAGAAGTGTTATTTTGAGGAAACAATGCTTGAGGTCAGAGAAAATGTTTTCCCAACTTTCTTACATTCTCTGCCTTCATCTTATGTCTGTACTCTTGTGGAAGTGGATATAGCTTCACTCACAAGCCTTTTGTTATGCAGTTCTTTCTGCTTTTTAGTGTCCTATGATTCTTCATAGTTTGTGGAGTGCAGAAAAAGCAGTACTTTGAGGGAAATTTATAGTATTGAATGCATTCATTAGAAAAGAGGAAAGATCCAATATCAGCCATCTAAGCATACAATTTGGGAAGCATGAAAATATTTCCTTTTTATTTGTTCTATCACTCATGTCTCTTCTTGCTCCAAATGAGCATCACATCCAATTTGGTGACTTCATAACTAGGAAATGGGGAAGTGATACAGCTCTTGATATGATGGGGATAAAACAACACCCCATAAAACAACCCTGGAACCTTCAGGCATTTCAATGAAAAGAAAGGTGCAGATTCCAAAGATGCATGAGTAAGGTGCCACCAGAACAATGGCCTAAATGGCAACCAAGGAAATCCTCAATACTTTGTTTTGGACTGACTATTTTTGTTCAATTTCTTTTTCTTCTATTTATTTGGATGAGAGGCACTATTTAATATTCCGTAAAGTTTACCGGGGAAATTATAACACTTTTGCTTGCCTTTCCAAATCTGCACTTATTTTATTTGTTATTGACTTGCCAAATAATGTATTTTAAAACATTTTATATCCTGTATTAGTCAGCCAAAGGGGTGCTGATGCAAAATGCCAGAAATCTGTGTGTCTTTAAAAAGGATATTTATTTGGGGGTAGAAGCTTACAGTTACCAGGCCATAAAGCATAAGTTTTTACCTTCCCCAAAATCCGTTACCCCATCTTGGAGCAAGACATCTGCCGACATTTGCCAGGGTTCTGGCTTCTTGGGTTCCTGTCTCCGCAGGCCTGCATTTCTCTCTGGGCTCAGCTCTTCTGTTTCCTCCACATGTCAGGTGCAGACTATGAGGCTCTCTAAGCTTTGCCTCTCTCCACAAGTCCAGCTATGAAGTGTCAGGTGAATGGCTTGTCTCTTTTCCCCTGGGCCTTCTGGTCTTGCTCATCAGAACTCCAACATCAAAAACTACTCTAGCTCTGTCATTTGCCATGTCTTTTTATGTTTGAGACCCTAGCAACCAAGGTGTGGAACTCAACGCCCTACTGACTGTGGTCCAGTCAATGCCCTTATCATAACTTAATCATGCCCAGATTAACAGACCAGTTTATAAGTATAATGCAATATCTATTTTTGGAATTCATAATGATATCCAACTGCTACATATCCATTTACACATCTTACGCTATATATTATTTTATGCTGTATTTTAACCCGTTATTGATGTCCCAGGGCACGGATATCATTATTTCTTTAGCTATTCAGTAGGCATTTAGATATATGAACTTAATTAACAGATATTGTTCTTCAATCCATCCTGAATCTTGAATCTTCTGAGATTATTTCCTTTCTGCCTGAAGAATATTCTTTTACATTTCTTTTAAAGTGAGTTGCTGCTAGGAAACTTCATTAGTTTTTACTCATCTGTAAAAGTATTTATTTCACTTATTACTGAAGGATTGAGATGAATTAAATCTCAGTCCCTCTATGATCTCCACTCTTTTTGAGAGCAGCTTTAGGGTGGAATTTCTCAATTATGTTTTAAATGTCATCAGTTCTTTGGAGAAGAAATTTGGGGCTTTTAGTTTTACAGCCTGCTTCCTGCTCACCCACCCCCAGCAAAATCTGTGTTCTCTGGCTGTGGGGATGGGAATATTGACACACCTCTCTGAGTTACACACCTGATTTTGGAGCTAAGATTTGGTGGAGAAAGCACAGTATATTGGATTCTTCTTGGGCCCATTCTAGGGGCCAGTGCAATAGTGGTCAGCACAACATTTTGCTCAATGATGGCCATACCCAAAATACAGCCACTGATTCATGATTTCCCATTTCTCCCAGATTGAGGAGACCCCTCCTGATCCCTGTACCCTGGGTTAATTCCCTCGTTTGTGTCTAGTGTGGACCCCGGAATGTATATTCTTACTAACCCATTGTTGTGTGTGTAAGCATTTTGTATGTAGATCATTTTGGTTAGATTCAGATAAGGGACTTTTCAATTAGGTCACTTTTTGTTAGACTGCTTTAGTTTAGTTAAGGCCTCTTATTAGATTTCAGGCACCATAATGGACCATAATCATTGTGCTGAAGTCCTACATACATGGAACACAGAGAGAAAGAGTGCTGTCATGTTTACCCTGCTATGTGGGATAGGGTTCCAGGATCTCCTAGAGTTGTGGAGAGACACAGAAACCTTGAGAGGCTGAAGGAGATGCCAGAGGCTTGATTCATGGAGTAGCTTGAAGTTGAAGACATCCAGGCCAGAGTAGAAGGGAGATGTGTGAGCAACTGTGTCTGATGACCCATTGCTGAGATCAGGGAGAAAGTGAGTTTGGAGAATAAGGCAGTGAGAGACAGGCAGGCCCAACATTTTGTCTTGGCTGGAGTCCAGGAGCAGCAGACCTATGTTAAGACAGAATTTCTGATGATGCCTTGATTTGGACATTTTCACAGCCTCAGAACTGTAAGCTTTAACCCTAATAAATTACAATAAAAGCCAACCAATTTCTGGTATTTTGCTATGGCAATGCTTGGCAAACTCAAACAGCTGGGGACACAGGGTTGAAGAGGTTCCCTGTTCCTAATGGCATTGTTATGCTGCTGCCCAGTGAATTCACCTGTATATTGTGGGTATCTCCAGACTAGGTGGGAATGAGTAGTGGAAAGATGGAGGGGAAAGTGCTCTTGGCTAACAGGGCCTACAAGACAGGGAGTCAGGCAGGGGAGTCACATGGTTTGGGGACTAATATAAAGTAACAGATGCCCCAGTATGATGTACCTGCCTCAGAAAGGGGTTACCCTGGTGGGCAGGGGTAGAAAAAAGCATGGGATCTGGGGTCTGTTGCAGCAGAGGAGTCAGGGCACAGAGAGGAGACTTCCTACTCCTGCTCCTTTTGCCCTTCCCTCCTTCCCTTGGCTCCCAGCATTGACCCTCTGAGGAGGGTGCTTTCACTGTACACCTCCTGGGTCTCAGGCACAGACTCAGGTCTCCTGTTTCCAGTTCAACATTCATCTTTTCCAAATTTGGAGCAGCTAAAGAAAGTACCATGCCAAGATGAAACCTGTTGATGTCAGGAAGGAAATGTCAAAATTCACATAACAGCATTGGCTACAGCAATAACATCACCAGAATCAGCAACACTAGGTCAGTGACACTAATAAATAGTACAGGATCCCAGAAAGTCCTGGGACCTAGGGCTGACAAGAATAGACATGGGGTTGTGACATAATGTAATTTTTGAAGAAAATTTCAGAGGTTGCATATGTCAGATATTTCTCAGACTAATTAAATATTAAATTTTCAACACATTTTTAAGAGTGTCAAAAAGATGCAGATGTGTTCAATCCCAGAAAAGAATGGAGGGTTAGGATGGGAACAAGCTGATGAACAATTGAAGAAGGTGGAATGTAACACGTGCTCACTGCAGTTCCCCCAAGCCACGGGAAGTCAAAGAAGACATAAATAAATGGAAAAATATTCCCTGTTCATGGATGGGAAGACTAAAAATCATCAAGATGTCTATCCTACCCAAACTACTCTACAGATTTAATGCAATCCTAATAAAAATTGACACTATATTTTTTAAGAAACCTGGAAAAATTAAACACAAAATATATTTGGAAAGGCAAGAGTCCCCGAATTGACAAAGACTTATTGAAAAAAAAATGAAGTAGGAGATATCACATTACCAGACTTTAAAACATATTACACTGTAGCTTTGTAGTATGTTTTAAAGTCAGGTAATGTGATACCTCCAACTTCATTTTTCTTTTTCAATATATCTTTGGCAATTCGGGGCCTCTTGCCTCTCCAAATATATTTTGTGGTTAGTTTTTTCAGTTCCTTAAAAAATACAGTGTTGACTTTTATTGGGATTGCATTAAATCTGTAGATTAGTTTGGGTAGGATAGACATCTTGATGAGGTTTAGTCTTCCCATCCATGAACAGGGAATATTTTTCCATTTATTTAAGTCTTCTTTGATTTCCTTTAACAGTATTGTGTAGTTTTCTGTATATAAGTCCTTTACATCTTTAGTTAAATTTATTCCTAGATATTTGATTCTTTTGTTTACTATTGTAAATGGTATTTTTTTCCTGATTTCCTCCTCAGTTTGCTGGTTATTGGTGTACAGAAATGCTACTGATATTTGAGCGTTGATCTTATAGCCTGCAACATTACTGAACTCCTTTATATGTTCTAGAAGCCTTGTTGTCGATTTCTCAGGGCTTTCTATTTATAGGATCCTGTCATCTGCAAATAATGAAATTTTTACTTCTTCTTTTCCAATCTGGATGCCTTTTATGTCCTTTTCTTGTCTCAGTGCTTGTGCAAGTATTTCTAAGACAATGTTAAATAGGAGTGGTGATAGTGGGCATCCTTGCCTTATTCCTGATCTCAGAGGGAAGGCTTTTAGGATTTCACCATTGAAACGCTTTGTGTTTTTCAATTATACCCTTTATCATTTTCAGAAAGTTTCCATCTATTCCTATCTTTTGTAGTGTTTTTATGAGGAAAGAGTGCTGTATTTTGTCAAATGCTTTTTCTGCATCTATAGAGATTATCATGTGATTTTTTTTCTTTCAGTTTGTTTATGTGGTGTATTACATTGATTGATTTTCTTATATTGAACCATCCTTGCATACCTGGGATGAAACCCACTTGGCCATGGTGTATAATCCTTTTGATATGTTGTTGAATGCGATTAGCAAGTGTTTTGTTAAGGATTTTAGCATCTAGGTTCATTAGAGAAATTGGTCTGTAATTTCCCTTTCTTGTGGTATCTTTATTTGGTTTTGGTATTAGGGTAATGTTGGCATCATAGAATGAGTTAGGTAATATTCCTTCTACTTCTATTTTTTGGAAGAGCTTAAGTAGAATTGGTGTTAGCTCTTTCTGGAATGTTTGGTAGAATTCAGCTGTGAAGCCATCTGGTCCTGGACTCTTCTTAGTTGGGAGGTTTTTAATGACTGAGTCTATCTCTTTACTTGTAATTGGGCTGTTGAGTTCATCTATTTCTTCTTTCATCAATGTCGGCTGTTTGTGGGTTTCTAGAAACTTGTCCATTTCCTCTAAATTGTCATTCTTGTTGGCATATAATTTTTCAAAGTATCCTCTTATGATACTCTTTATTTCTGTGGGGTCAGTAGTGATATCACCTTGCTCATTCCTTATTTTATGTATTTGCATCTGTTCTCTCTTTTTCTTTGTTAGTCTGGCTAAGGGTTTGTCAATTTTGTTGATATTCTCGAAGAACCAGCTTTTGGTTTTGTTTATTGTTTCCAGTAGTTTCTTATTCTCAATTTCATTTAGTTCTGCTCTAATCTTGGTTATTTCCTGTTTTCTACTTCCTTTTAGTTTTAGTTTGTTGTTGTTTTTCCAATTCCTCCAAGTGTGCAGTTAGGTCTTCAATTTTAGCTCTTTCTTCTTTTTTAATATATGAATTTATGGCTATGAACTTCCCTCTCAAGAGTGCTTTCGCTGCATCCCATAGCTTTTGATATGTTGTGTTGTTGTTTTCATTAGTTTCAAGGTAGTTACTGATATCTTTAGAAATTTCCTCTTTGACCCACTGTTTGTCTAAGAGTGTGTTGTTTAACTTCCATATCCTTGTGCCTAACCTGTTTCTCTGGCCCTTATTGATTTCCAACTTCATTCCGTTGTAGTCAGAAAATTACTTTGTATAATCTCAATCTTTCTTAATTCATTTTGTGTTGTTTTGTGGCATAGCATGTGGTCTATTTTGGAGTATGATCCATGTGCAATGGAGAAGAATGTAAATCCCGCTGTATTTGGGTGTAGTGTTCTGTATATGTCTAGTAAGTCCAAATCTTCTAATGTATTGTTAAATGCCTTCGTTTCTTTATTGATTCTCTACTTAGATGTTCTGTCTAATGATGATAGTGGTGTGTTGAAGTCCCCTGTTATAATTGTAGAGGAATTTATTTCTCCTGTTAGTTTTTCCAGAGTTTGCCGCACGTATTTTGAGGCACCTCTATTAGGTGCGTAAATGTTGATGATTGTTCTCTCGAGAGATTACTCATTTTACAAATATGTAGTGTCCATCTTTGTCTCTTACAATAGTTTTGCATTTAAAGTCTATTTTGTCTGATATTAGAATAGCTACTCCTGCCCTTTTTTGTCTATTGTTAGCTTTTAAAATGGTTTTCCAGCCATTCACTTTCAGCCTCCTTGAATCCCTGGGCCGAAGTTGGGTTTCTTGTAGACAGCATATAGATGGATCATATTTTCTTATCCATTCTGCCAATCTGTGTCTTTTGATTGGTGAATTTAATCCATTAACATTCAGTGTCATTACTCGTAATGAATTTCTTACTTCAGTCATTTTTTCTTTGGGTTAATGTATGTCATATGTTGTTTTGTTTCTCTTTTTGAGTTTTCAGTTGTTTTTAAACTCTCCTCCAACTCTCTCTCCTTTGTTTTTTCCTTTCAACTTCTAGAGATTCCTTTAGTATTTCTTGATGTGCTGGTTTCTTCTTGACATACTCTCTTAATTGCTGTTTATCTGTGAATATTTTGAACTCTCCATCATTTTTGAATGCCAATTTTGCTGGATAGAGAATTCGTGGCTGGAAGTTTTTTTTCTTTTAGTGTTTTGACTATGTCATACCACTGTATTCTTGCCACCATTATTTCAGCTGAGAAATCAGCACTTAATCTTATTGTGCTTCCCTTGTAT
>JAKSZT010054204.1:699916-714993 GCA_026826555.1 Tolypeutes matacus
TAAAGCATTATTTACAATAAATTTTTAAGCCAAAGGTCAGAATCATATACATCAGCAGCAGAGCATTTCTTGCAAAAATAAGGCAAAAATACAGAAACAAATATGGAACAAGTAGTTCATTGAAAGCATAAAGATAATCAATGGGAAAAGACAGAAATTAAGTTAGGATATAGGGTCAAGGTTTTGCTTTTATCACTTCAGATAAAGGAGATCAGCTTTGGGTGCTGTCCAGACATCTGAAACCTAGACATAAACAAGCTGAAGAAGCTGACACAAGAAGCAGAAAAGATGATAACTTCTAAAAGTCAGAATGTCACTCTAACACAGTTATTTTTTGCTATGCTTCCTTGACAACCTCAGCAGTTAGTAGTGCTCCTTCACATAATTATACATATTGGGCTTATATTACTAGTTCACCTCTTTTAGAATTGTTGACTTGGGGGGACAAATCCTACTCTGTTTATATTAATCAGTCTTTTCATTTTCTTGGGCCCATTGAATCTCACATTCCTCTAAAAGCTGAGTAGGAAGGGAAATTTATTGAAAATTTAACCTTGCCTTTTCTTGAATGACCTATCACCATAGGACCCATTGATCCATGTATACAGTGCCAAAATCATAGTGCAAAGTGATAAATGACATACCTGCCATATTTCATCGGAAGTTGTGCTCTTTAATAATTCCTATAGAATTGTAATGAATCAGGCCCTTATAGGGATACTGAAACCTAATGTAAACACTACCATAAGTTGAAAAATTAATAATTCAATAAAAACAACTAATGAAAGCTATCATTATTTTTGGAATTTTGGGGACATCATAAATATAAACACCTCACTAAATTGAACTCATTCAGGGAAGATTTATCCCAAAACTATGGGACACTAAACTTAACAAAACTAAAAAGTATTTGTGGAACTTATTTTTGGGAACTAGACCAATTTTTGAATGGTAAGGCACTAAAACTAATATTACCAGTTTAAAAAGAAAATCCACTTAATTTGTTACAGTTTGTGTACGGGATCCCATTGATTTTAAGGTTGGAAAGTGAGCATTAATCAAACATGTTTTTTCTACACCAATTGCTCCCTTTACACTTGTGTATCAAAGTCTGTTTTACAGGAAAGTTCTACTGCGGTTCTAATAGGACAACGGAATATGGCTTTGGGTTCACATGAATCGCTGCTGGCAGTCTTCCCTTGAGAACCAAATCCTTTGGCACTCTCTAAATCATTATTTGAAAAGAACCAAACATTTAATTGGATTAATTATAGCTGCTGTACTAGGGCTTATAGGTATTATTACAGCTGCTGCTGTGGCAGAAACTGCCCTACATGAGACTATCCAAACATGACAATATGTTAGAAATTGGCAGAAAAATGCTAGTGAGCTATGGCATAGCCAGGCATATATTGATGGGCAAATTAATAATAGGCTTAATGACTTAGAGATGGCTGTTACACAAATGGGAGATCAGGTATATAATCAAAATTTAAAACAAGGTTTGAAGTGTGATTGGAATGAAAGTGCTTTTTGTATCACTCCTCTCCCATACAATGATTCCAATTATGAATGGGAAAAAATTAAAAATCATTTAATCGGTCATCAAACAAATTTTTGTATAGTAATTACAGATTTACAAAAAAGGATTTTGAGCATGTTTCACAACCAACTTACCAAGCTTTCAGGTAGCAAATTTTGGCAATCAGTGACAGATCAATTAATAAAATAAACCCCTTACATTGGTGGAAATCAACCTCTGTACTTGCTAACTTCATTGTGTTGATAATTGGTGGTCTGCTACTCTTAACTTTATTAGGAGGTATTCTCAAAGCCCTGCTGTCCCACATTAATAGGGCTGAAATGGTCAGCCATGCTAATTACTTGATTCTGCTTAAACCCTTGAATCTTAAACTCCTGTCCATGGAACTTGGCTGGTGGCCAGGGACGAGTAAGTCCTTCAGAGGAGGGCATCCTAAGACAGGCACAGTCACCCTGGACAAAAAACAAAGAGGAGAAATTGCTGGAAAAGATGCTGAGAGCCAGAGCATAAAGGGTTAAGAATTTTAAAAGCATGTTTACTGGTAGAGAAACAATAGTAAATGTCTCCAAGGACACTGCATACTGCAAACATCAGTAGGAGGAGGCAGAGTGGAATGAACACACCATTAAGATATTATAGTGTGAATTCCCAAGAAGGATTGTCTGGAAATACAGAAACAAACAGTGCTTTCATGTACCAAGCTGAGGAACTAGTGAAATACATCCCACTTTTGTTATCAGCTTTGTAGTATAAAAAGCAGGTTCAGCCTAAATATATTTGACTGCATTACACATGGAGTGAGGTCCTCTGATCTCAAACTTTCTTTGGATTATTCCTGGCACCGTCTACCTCCAAGGTGAATTACAACGATCTGTGTTCAATTTGTTACCACTAATTTATGGATCAGAACTCGAGATTTCTCTTAGTTTACGTAAAGATGGGCTTTCCATTTATTTCAAATTATCCTGGTTGTTTTCACTGGTTCTTCAATCCATTACAATCTGGGTAAGCATTTTAAAAATTACCATTTTAAAAATAATGCTGCCCATTATTGTAGCACTTTCTTATAAGGCACCACAACCATTTATATTTTTTCAGTTTCTTCACCTGATTCTGATGTGGATTCAAGTTTAAGAGCCACTGAAGTACAGTGGCCTGCTTTCTCCTTAACTCCAATTTTCCTTATTATTTTAAATCAGAAATGATCCTTTCAAAATTAGGAGATATTCTTCTAATCTCAAGTATTTTAAGAAGTTAAAAAATTTATTTATATTCTTAAGTTGTACTCCATTTTTTTTCTCATATGTAATAGGCTGTGGGATGGATGAAAATAGAGAATACATGTATTTACAAACAGAAATGTGTACCCAAAAAGAATATGCCAATGCAGATAATTTTGCGGAAGGAGGAATGGGGGTTGAGACTAGAGAAGGAAGTTGACTGTTTACCATAACAGACATAAATGATTTTACACTATTTGCACGGAGATTTTGGTTATAATTTAAAAGAAATTATGAAAATAATACACAATGAAATCATACAAAGTGGTTGATTTGAAGGTAGTGATTTGTATCTGCAACATTACTGTGGGGGGGCACTTCCCCTCAATCTTTGCAAATATAGTCACCCATAAAAAAAGTGCTCCCTCCCCTAGGCACCACCCCCAGCTGTCTGGACAGGTGGAGGCCTCCCTCAACAGAAGAGAGCACAGAGCACAAAGAACATGGACGTGACCGCGTGAAGGCCAAACTGCTCTCTTTATGTGTCCGGTTAGAGGGCAGTTAGCACCACAGGAGAAGACAGACCTTCTGCTTCTTACTCCCCAGTTTAGCCCAGCTAGAGTGACTCACATGTCTAAATGAAGATGTCAGTGCTGAGCAGGGCTTTTTCCTTATCCTCCTTTGCGGATCCAGAACGTATGATGGTGGTTTTCATTGGGGTTCTGAGAGTTTGGTTCCCTCTGTGGTTTGGGAGAACTGCAGTGAACACGTGTTACATTCCAGCTTCTTCAGGTGTACATCAGCTTCTTCCCATCCAACTCCTCCATTCTCTTCTGGGATTGAAGAGGTCTACCTCATTTTCAACACTGCTAAAATATGTTGAAAATTAAATATTTAATTAATCTGAGAAAAATCTGGCTACTCCACCCTCTGAGGTTTTCTGCAAACATTGCACTCTCTCACAACCTCACTTCTATTCTTGTAAGCCCTAGGTCCCAGGACTTTCTGGGATTCCTGTACTATTTTATAGGGTCACTGGCCTAATGTTTCTCATTCTGGTGGTGGTTTTGTTGTGGTCAATGCTGTAATGTGAAATTTGACATTTCCTTCCTGACACCAACATGTTTCATCTTGGCACTGCTCTTTCTTTAGCTGCCACAAGATTGGAGAAGGTGAATGTAGAACTGGAAGCAGGAGACCCGAGTAAGTACTGGGACCCTGGAGGGGTACAGTAAAAGCAGTCTCCTCAGAGGGCCCAGGCTGGAGACCAAGGGAAGGAGGGAAGGGCAAAAGGAGCAGGAACAGGGAGACTCTTCTGTGTGCCCTGACTTCTCTAATGCACCAGACCCCAGGTCCCATGCTGTTATCTGCCTCTGCCCACATGGCCAACCACTGCCTGAGGCAGGTACATCATATTGGAGCATCTGTGAGTTTATACTAGTCCCCAAACTCTGTGACACTCCTGCCTGTCTCCTTGTCTTGCAGGCCTTCCTGGCAAAGAGCACTTCCCCCTGCATCTTACTCATACTCGTTCTTGCCTAGTCTGGAGATACCCACAGTTTAGAGGTGAAAACAATGAGCAGCAGCATCACATTGCTGTTTGGGAACAGGGAAGCTCTCCAACTCTGTGTCCTCAGCTGTTTGAGTTTTCCCAGTGCTGTCAATTCAAAATACCATAAATAGATTGGCTTTTATTGGAATTTAGTAGGTTTGAACCTTACAGTTCTGAGGCTGTGAAAATATCCAAATCATCATATAAAAATACTATCTTAGCAAGGGTCAGCTGCTGCAGGAATCCCACAAAGGCAAAATGTTGGGCCTGCCTGTTTCTCTCTTTCTTCTCCTCCAAACACACTTTCTCCCAGAATTCAGCAGTGACCCATCAGACACAATTGCTCACACCTCTCTCTTCTCCTCTGGCCTGGATGTCTTCAGCTTCAAGCTGCTCCATGACTCCAGCCTCTGGGCTCTCAAGCAGCCTCTCAGGGTTTCTTTGTCTCTCCAAAGCTGTAGGAGATCCTGGAACCCTCTCCCACATGGTAGGGTAAACATGGCAGCACTCTTTCTCTGTAGTCTCCATATATGTAGGACTTCAGCACAATGTTTGGGTTCCATCCTGATGCCTGAAATCTAACCAGAGGTCCTTAACTAAACTAAAGCAATCTAACAAAAAGTGAACTAATTGAAATGTCCCTTATCTGAATCTCACCAAAATGTCCTACATACAAATGGCTTACACACAAAGCAATGGGTGAGAAGAAACATACTTTTCCAGGGTCCACACAAGACTCAAATGAGGGCATTAACCCAGGGCACAGGGATCAGAAGGGTTCTCTTAAGTCTGGAAGTAATGGGATCTCATTAAGCAGTGCCTATATTTTGGGTGTGCCCATCATTGGGCAAAATTGGGTGCTGACCACCATTGAAATGGTCCCTAGAATGGTCCCAAGAATAACTCAATATACTGTGCTTTCTCCATCAAACCTTAGCTCCAAAATCAGGGGTGCACCTCAGAGATGTTTTGCATTATTCCCATCCCCAAAGCCAGAGTGCACAGATTTTCGCTAGGGGATGGGTGGGCAGGAAGCAGGCTGTAAAACTGAAATCCTCTAATTTCTTCTCCACAGATCTGATTACATTTCCAACAGTATGGAGAAATTAAACCTCAAGGGTGCTCTCAAAAGCAGTGGAGATCATCCAGGGCCTGAGATTTAATTAATCTCAGTCCTTCAGAAAGAATTGAATAAATATTTTTACAATTGATAAAAAACTAATACAGTTTGCTAGGAGCAACTCACTTTAAAGGAAATGTAAAAGAATATTCTTCAGGCAGAAAGAAAATAATTTCAAAAGGTTCAAGTTTCAGGATAGATGGAAGAACAATATCTGTTAATTAAATTAATATATCTAAATGACTATAGAATGGATAAAATAATAATGATATCCGTGGCCTAGGACATCAATAAAGTGTTAAAACACGTCATAAAAGAATATATAGCATAAGATGGGTAAATGGATATGTAGCAGTTGGATATCATTATGAATTCCAAAAATAGATATTGGATTATGCTTCTAAACTGGTCTGTTAATCTGGGCATGGTTAAGTTATGATAAGGGTGTGGACTGGGCCAGAGTTGGTAGGACGTTCAGTCCCACCAATTGGTGGGTGCGGTCTCAAACATAGTAAGACATAGCAAGGGATGGAGTGGAAATAGTTTTTGATGTTGGAGTTCTGATGAGCAAGGACAGAAGGCCCTGAAGAAAAGAGACAAGCCATTCACCTGACAGATCACAGCTGGCCTTGTGGAGAGAGGCAAAGCTTAAAGAGCCTCATAGTCTACAGTTGACCATGTGGAGGAACAAGAGGAGCTAAACCCTGAGAGAAATGGAGCCCTGGGAAGAATGGAACCCAAGAAGCCAGAATCCTGGCAAATGTTGGCAGCTGTCTTGCTCCAAGATGGGATAACAGACCTTGGTGAAGGAAGAAACTTATCCTTTATGACCTGGTAACCGTAAGCTTCTAACCCAAATAAATAGCCTTTATAAAGACCAACAGATTTCTGGTATTTTGCATCAGTACCCCTTTGGCTGACTAATATAGGGTATAAAATGTTTTAAAATACTTTCTTAGGCAAGTCAATAACAAATAATAAGTCCAGATTTGGAAAGGCAAACAAAAGTACTATAATTTCCCCAGTAAACTTTAAAGAATATTAAATAGTGCATCTCATCCAAATAAATAGAAGGAAAAAAATTGAACAAAAATAGTGGGTCTAAACCAAAGTGTTTAATATTTCCTGGGTTGCCATTTGGCCTTTTTTCTGGGGCCACCTTACTCATGCAACATTGGAAGGTTCATCTTTCTTATCCTTCAGAAGCCTGAAGGTTCCAGAGTTGACTTATTGGGTGATGTTTTGTCCCCATCATAAATCAAGTGCTGTATCACTTCACCATTTCCTAGTTATGAAGTCACCAAACTGGATGTGATGCTCACTTGAAGCAAGAAGAACCATGAATGATACAACAAATAAAAAGGGGATATTGTTGTGCTTCCCAAATTGGGACACTTTGATGATTGATATTGGATCTTTCCTCTTTTCTAATGAATGCATTCAATGCTATAAATTTCCCTCTGAGCATTGCTTTTCTGCATCTCACAAACTGTGAAGAAGCATAGGACATTAAGAAGCAGAAAGAAATACATAACAAGAGTCTTGTGAGTGAAGCTATATCCACTTCAACAAGAGCTGACTTAAGATGAAGGCAGAGAATGTAAGGAAGTTGGGAAAACATTTTCTCTGACCACAAGCATTTTTCCTCAAAATAACACTTCTATGAATGTAACTTCACTTTAAAGGAATTTGCATCATGCTTTTCTAAGCATGAGGGAATCTATGTAAGAAAAAAAGAATGAAGACAATGAGTTTTACCAGTTTGTGCCACATGATAGTCCTCCCTTTTAAGTGTAAGGTGTGTGAAATTTTTTTGGAAAGTCAAATGCATGTGATACCTGAGAAATAATCTTTCAGAGAAACCATTTGGGATTTCATGAATTTGGGAAAGCTAGAGTCACATCAAAGAAACCTGCAGTAGTAAAAGTCTGTGTATGAAAGGAATATTGGAAATTCTTCAACCAGGCATTAAATCTCATTGAGCATTAAATATTCATACATTAGACAGTATTGTAATGAACATGTCAATTCTTCCATTTGAAAAAGAACCAAAGGGAATATGAGAAAATTCTAACTAGAGAGAAACCATATGAGTGTCCTGAATTTAGTCAGCTCTTTACAGTCATTTTTTCTCTTCATTTTAAAAGCCATACAGGGGAACAAGCAGAGAAATTTAATACATGTGGGATAATTTTCAACCTGACAGAAAACGTCTTTATTCATCAAAAAAATTCTTACTGAAGATAAATCACATACATGTGGGAAAGCTTTAATTCAAAGGTCAAATCTCAGGTACAAGAGATTTTCTACTGCAAAGAAATCCTATGCATGTAAGTCATGTGAAAAATCTTTAGGTACAAATCATATCTCACAGAACATGAAAAAACTCATAGTGGACAGAAACAAAATTAAAGAATGCAGAAAAACCTTCAGGCAAAAGGAACAGTTCGTTAAACATCAGAGCATTCATTCTGTAGAAAAACCCTACATATGCAATGAATGTGGAAGAGCCTTCAACCAGAAGGAAAACCTCATTAACCTTCTGAGAATACATACTGGAGAGAAACCCTATGATGTGATGGATGTGGGAAAGCTTTCTTTCAGAAATCAAGCCTCATTACACACCAGAAAAGACAAAATTGCTAGAAACCCTACATATATAACGAATGTAGGAAAGCCTTCAGTAGCAAATCAAATCTCACTGATCATAAGAAAATTCATAGTGGAGGGAATCCCTACATATGTAAGGAATGTGGAATAGCCTTCAGTCAAAGCAGTATCTCCTTAAATATTACAACATTCATACTGGAGAGAAATCCTGTGAATGTAATGAAAGTGAATCCCCAAAGAATCTCCACCTCTAGTCACTGCAACTTGTTGCCAATCTTTTAAGGAAGTGGCTGTCACTGTGCAATTCATGATGTTTTTCTCCTCTTGGAAAAGTGCACTTGTAGTTTATTCTTTGATCTGCTCCACCTGCATCTTCTTCCACACTCATCTGTGTTCAATTTCTTAACACTTATTTATGCATCAGAACTCGAGATTTCTCTTAGTTTATGTAAAGATGGGATTTCCACTTATTTCAAATATCCTGGTTGTTTTCACTGGTTCTTCAATCCATTATATTATGGGTAAGCATTTTAAAAATTACCTTGTAAAAAATAATGTGGCCCATTATTGTAGCATTTTCTTATAAGGCACCACAACCATTTATATTTTTTTCAGTTTCTTCTGATTCTGATGTGGATTCATGTTTAACAGCCACTGAACTACAGTGGCCTGCTTTCTACTTCACTCCAATTTTCATTATTATTTTAAATCAGAATGATCCTTTCATAATTAGATTATATATTTCTGCTTTCAAGTATTTTAAGAAGTTAGAATATTTATTTATATTCTTAAGTTGTTCTCCAATATTTTTCTCATATGTGATAGGGTGTGTGATGGATGAAACTAGAGAATCCATGTATTTACAAACAGAAATTTGTACCCAAAAGAATCTGCCAATGCAGATAATACTGAGGAAGGAGGAATGGGCGTTGCAGCAAGAGAAGGCTGTTTGATATAACAGACATAAATTATTTTTACACTCTGCATGGATAATTTGGTTATAATTTAAAAGAAATTTTGAAAATAGGGCACAATAAAATCAAACAAAGTGGTTATTTGAAGATATTGATTTGTATCTGCAACATTACTGAGGGGGCACTTCCCCTCACCCTTTACAAATACAGTCGCCCATAAAGCAAAGTGCTCACTCCCCTTGGCACCCTCCCTAGGTGCCTGACCAGATGGAGGCCTCACTCAGGAAGAGTGTGCATGCAGCATGAGGAGCATGGACGCGACTGTGTGAAGGCCACACTGCTCTCTACACGTGTCCAGTTAGAGGGCTGTTAGTGCCACAGGTAAAGATGGATTTCCTGCTGCTTAATCTGCAGTGAAGACCCGCTAAAGGGACTCATATAACTAACTGAGGCTGTGAGCACTGAGCAGGGCTTTCTCCCTTTCCTCCTCTGTGGATCAAGAACTTATGGTGATGGTTTTCATTGGGGCTCTGAGAATTTGGTTCCCAAACAGGACATTCCCTCTGTGGCTTGGGGGGACTGAAGTGTACATGTGTTACATTCCAACTTCTTCAGTTGTTCATCAGCTCTTCCCATCCAAACCCTCCATTATCTTCCAGGATTGAAGAGTTCTGCATCATTTCCAATTCTGTTAAAGATGTGTTGAAAATTTAATATTTAATTAGTCTGAGAGGTATTGACATCTGTACCCTCTGAGATTTTCTGCAAAATTTCACTACCTCACAATCTCATATCTATTTTTGTCAGCCCTAGATTACAGGACTTTCTGGGATTCCCATACTATTTATTAGGGTCACTACCCTAATGTTGCTCATTCTGGGGATGTTATTGCTGAAGCCAATGCTGTAATGTGAATTTTGACATTTCCTTCCTGACACCAACAGGTTTCATCTTGGCATTGCTCTTCATTTAGCTGCCCCAAGATTGGAGATGAATGTAGAATTGTGAGCAGGAGACCTGAGTCAGTGCCCGAGAACCAGTAGGGAAATAGTAAGAGCAGCCGCCACAGAGTGTCCATGCTGGAGGCCAAGGGAAGGAGGAAAGGGCAAAAGGAGCAGAAGCAGGAAGTCTCCTCTCTGTTTGCTGATCCATATGCTGCACCAGATCCCAGGTCCCATGCTTTTATCTGCCCCTGCCCACCTGGCCAAACCCTGCCTGAGACAGGTACATCATATACTGGGGCATCTGTGACTTTAGACTAGTCCCCAAACCTTGTGCCTCCCTTGCCTGACTCCCTGTCTTGCAGGCCTTGATGGCCAAGAGTACTTGCCCCTCCATCTTACCAGTACTCATTCCCACCTAGTATGGAGACACCCAAAGTTTACAGGTGAATTCAGTGGGCAGCAGCATCACTCTGCATTTGGGAACACGGCAGCCCTCCAAACCTGTGTCCCTAGCTGTTTCAGTTTACCAAGTGCTGCCATTTCAAAGAAATTGGTTGACTTTTATTGGAATTTATTAGTGTTAAAGCTTACAGTTCTGAGACGGTGAAAATGTCCAACTCAAGGCATCATCAAAAATGCTGTCTTAACAAGGGTCAGCTGCAGCTGGACTCCTGCCAAGGCAAATGTTGCAACTGCCTGTCTCTCCTCTGCCTTCTCCTCCAAACTCACTTTTTCCCAGAGCTCAGCAGTGGGCCATAAGACACAATTCCTCACACCTCTCGCTTCTCCTCTGGTCTGGATATCTTCAGCATCAAGCTGAACTATGAGTACAGCCTCTGGCCTCTCCATCACACTCTCAGGTTTAATGTGTCTCTCCACAGCTGTAGGAGATCCTGGAGCCCTCTCCCACATGTCAGGGTAAACATGGCAGCACTCTTTCTCTGTGTGTTCCATGTATGTAGGACTTCAGCACAATGAATGGGGTCCATACAGGTGCCTGAATTCTAAACAGAGCACCTTAACAAAACTAAAACATTCTATCATAAAATGACCTAATAGAAAGTTCCCTTAGCTGAATCTACATAAAAAAGGCTTACTCATACAGCAATGGGTTAGTAAGAACATATCTTTCTGGTGTCATTTTAAGACTCAAACGAGGGCATTAACCCAGGGCACAGGCATCAGAAGGGGCCTCCTAAGTCTGGGAATCATGGGAACTCATGAAGCAGTGGCTGTACATAGGGTGAGGCAACCATTGAGCAAAATGGGGTGCTGAACATCATTGCACTGGTTCCTAGAATGTTTCAAGAAGAACTCAGTATACTGAGCCTTCTCCACCAAATCTTAGCTCCAAAATCAGATGTGTAACTCAGAAAGGTGTGCCATTATTCCCTTTCACAGAGCCAGAGCGCACAGATTTTGCCTGTTTAGTGGGGGGGAGCAGGAAGCAGAGTGTAAAACTGAAAGTCCTTAATTTCTTCTCCAAAAACTGATTGCATTTACAACAGAATGGAGAAATTTGACGCTAAGGGTGCTCTCAGAAGCAATGGAGATTGTCAAGGGCGAGATTTAATTCATCTCAATATTTCAGGAAAAAGTGAAATAAATATTTTACAGATGAATAAAAACTAATACCATTTGCTAGCTGCAACTCACTTAAAAGAAATATAAAAGAATATTCTCCAGGAAGAAAGAAAGTAATCTCAGAAGTTTCAAGATTCAGGATGGATTGAAGAATAATATCTGTTAATTGAATTCATATATCTAAATGACTATTGAATGGATAAAGTAGTAATGATATCCATGGCCTAGGACATCAATAAAGTGCTAAAATACACCATAAAATAATATATATCATAAGATGGGTAAATGGATATGTAGCAGTTTGATATCATTATGAATCCCAAAAATACATATTTGATTATGTTTGTAAACTGGTCTGTTAATCTGGCAATGATTAAGTTTTGATAAGGGTATTGACTTTGCTACAGTCGGTAGAGTGTTGAGCCCCGCCACTTGGTGGTGGGGGGTCTCAAACACAAAAAGACATGGCAAAGCACAGAGTTGCAGTAACTTTTGATTTTGGAATTCTGATGAGCAAGAACAGAATGCCCTGGGAAAAAGAGACGAGCCATTCACCTGACAGTTCACAGCTGGCGTTGTGGAGAGAGGCAAGGCTTAGAGAGCCATATAGTCTACAACTGAATTTGTGGAGGAAACAGAGGAGCTGAGCCCAGAGAGAAACGCAGGCCTGAGTAGAGAGGAACCCAAGAAGCCTGATCTGGCAAATGATGGCAGCCGTCTTGCTCCAAGACAGGCTAACAGATTTTGGTGAAGGAAGAAACTTATCCTTTATGGCCTGATCTGTAAGCGTCTACCCCAAATATATACCTATTATAAAGACCAGCAGATTTCTGGCATTTTGCATCGGCACCCCTTTAGCTGATTAATACAGGATATAAAATGTTTTAAAATACATTATTTGGCAGGTCAATAACAAATAATAAGTTACAATTTGGAAAGGAAAGCAAATATGTTATAATTTCCCTGGTAAACTTTAAAGAATATTAAATAGGGCATCTCATCTAAATGAATGGAAGAAAAAAATTGAAGAAAAAAGTTCAGTCCAAAACAAAATATTCATTATTTCCTGGGTTGCCTTTTTGCCTCTTTCTGTGGCCACCTTTCTCATGCATCTTGGAAGCTGCACCTCTCTTATCCTTCAGAAACCTGAAGGCTCCAGGATTGATTTATGGGGTGTTGTTTTGTCCCCATCATAAATCAAGTGTTGTATCACCTCCCAATTTCCTAGTTATGAAGTCACCAAACTGTATTAGATGCTCATTTGAAGCAAGAAGAACCATGAATGATAGAACAGATTAAAAAAGGAGATATTATTGTGCTTCCCAAATTGGATGCTTAGGTGATTGATATTGGATCTTTCCTCTTCTCTAATGAACGCATTTAATGTCATAAATTTCCCTTTAATCACTGCTTCTGCTGCCCCACACAAACTATGAAGATGTGTAGGACACTAAGAAGCAGAAAGAACCACATATCAAAAGGCTTGTGAGTGTAGCTATATCCACTTCCACAACTGTACAGACTTAAGATGAAGGCAGAGAATATAAGAAAGGTGGGAAAATATTTTCTCTGACCACAAGCATTGTTTCCTCAAAATAACACTTCTATGAATGTAAGTTCACTTTGAGGAAATGTAATTCAACGTGGAGTTAGATGGTGTTGGGAATGATCCAAAAACCTTTGGGAACAGGCGACCTAACTCCATGTGGGAAGCAGGCAAGTTTATTTAGGCTGAAGCTGCTTTTCACACTACAAGGTTGATAACAAAACTAGGGCACTCTTCACTAGTTTCTGAGCTTGGTACCTGAGATCACTGCCTCTTTCTGTGTTCCCAGAGAATATTTCTTGGGAATTTAGATCATAACATCTTAGTGTTGTGTTCATTCCGTTCTGCCTCCTTCCACTGATCTCTGCTGTATGCAGTGTCCTTGGAGACATTTACTAATGTTTCTATGCCAGCAAGCATGCTTTTTAAAAGCTTAACACTTTATGCTCTGGCTGTCAGCATCTTTTCCAACAAATCTCCCTTTTTTGTTTTTTGTCCAGGGTGACTGAGCCTGTCTTAGTTTGCCCTCCTCTGAAGGTCTTACCTGTCCCTGGCCACAAACCAATCTCCATGGACAGGGGTTTGAGAGTCAAGGGTTTTAAGCAGAATCAAGAGATTGGCATGGCTTGCCTTTTTAGCCCCATTAATGCGGGACAGCAGGGATTTGTGAATGCCTCCTAATACAGTTAAGTGTAACAGAGCACCAGTGATCACAACACTGAACTTAGCATGTACAGAGTTTGATATCCACCAATGTAAGGGGTTTATTTTATTTAATTGATCTGTCACTGATTGCCAAATTTGATCCGTGGAAGCATAGTAAGTTGAATCTGAGACATTCTCAAAATCCTTTTTTGCAAATCTGTAATTTCTATAGATAAATTTGGTTGATGACCCATTAAATAATGTTTAATTTTTTTCCATTCATAATGTGAATCATTGTATGTGAGAAGAGTGATAGAAAAAGCAATTTCATTCCAATCACACTTCAAACCTTCTTTTTTTTTTATTATGGGTAAAAATCAAAATTCTCACAATACATACAAACATTTGCAAAATGATATATAAATATATATGCATATATGTGTATTTGCTTACAAAAATGTTATTTTTATATATATACATATATTTTAAGAGGTGCTTAGATTACCCAAAATATTACACGGAACCCACTGGGATTCCCATGTTGCCCACCTCCCACACCTCCCACCACATCCCAGACAAACATCTCCCACAGTGTGGCCCACCACCCTCAATGAACTTACACATCCTGGAGCCTTGCCACCAACCATAGACCACAGTTCACACTGTAGACCACACTCTCTCCCACTGAGTTCTGAGTGGTGTGTGCTGATTTAAAAGGGCCTACATCCGTTGCCACAACAGTACTCAGGACAACCTCCAACTCCCAAAGAAGCCCCTGTATTTCAACTGCTCATCCCCTCCCTACCCCAAAAGTGTCAAGTGGCCACTGGCTCCACCTCATTGTTATAATTTCTTGCATTGCTAGAATCACCATATGTGAACAAGAGAATACCATCAAGTCCACTCTAGTCCAGAGTTCTTCCCCCAATCCTGAGGGGACTGGGATGGTGATGTCCACTCCAACTCCAAGTGAGAGAGGGCTTATATCCCATGGATATGTTGGGTGGGATGATCCTGCTTGCAGATGCAGCCCCTCTCCATTCCCTGGGATGGCCATTGCCCATCGTTTTCTCCTCACCATTGAGCTCTAGGGTAGGAGTTGCAGCTCCACCTAGATTTCATGCACACCTGGCACATAGGTAGGCGGGAGGCTCCAGTCTCTGGAAGTGTACCTAAAAACTCCAGCATCACATATAGGTTTGAAGAGAAGAGACTGGTGAACCATGTGCAGGGAGGACTTATTTGAGTCTAATTCTGTCACTCTCAGGAGCACAGATTCCAAAATAGAACCCACTGATAAGGCATCAGTCCCTGGGGCTATCCCCCCTTATATAGGACCAGGGTGTCTCCGAAGCTCTCAGGAACCCCACTGAGTGGGGTGATAGGCACTTAGATGTTC
>JAKSZT010054204.1:726356-737186 GCA_026826555.1 Tolypeutes matacus
CAAGCCTCATTACACACCAGAGAAGACAAACTGGAGAGAAACCCAATATATGTAAGGAATGTCAGAAAGCCTTCAGTAGCAAATCAAATCTCACTGCCATGAGAAAATTTATAGTGGAGGGAAACCCTTTATATGAGAGGAATATGGAATAGCCTTCAGGCAGAGGCAGTATCTCATTAAACATTACAACATTCATACTGGAGAAAGACCCAGTGGATGGAATGAAAGTGAATCTCCAAAGAATCACCACCTCCAGTCTGTGCAACTTGTTGCCAATCTTTTAAGGAAGCGGCTGTGACTGTGCAATTAGGCACATCTTTCCCCTCTTGGAAAAGTGCACATGCAGGTTGTTCTAAGATCTGCTCCTCCCACAACATCTTTCACACTCATCTGTGTACAATTTGTTACCACTAATTTATGCATCAGAACTCGAGATTTCTCTTATGTTATGTAAAGATGGGCTTTCCACTTATTTCAAATTATACTGGTTGTTTTCACTGGTTCTTCAATTCATTACAATCTGGGTAAGCATTTAAAAATTACCATTTTAAAAATAACGCTGCCCATTATTGTAGCATTTTCTTATAAGGCACGACACCACTTATATTTTTTCAGTTTCTTCACCTGATTCTGATGTAGATTCAAGTTTAACAGCAAAAGAACTACAGTGGCATGCTTTCTACTTAACACCAATTTTCCTTATTATTTTAAATCGGAAATGATCCTTTCATAATTAGATGATATAGTTCTAATCATTTGCTTTAGGTAGTTAGAAAATTTATTTATATTCTTAAGTAGTACTCCAATATTTTTCTCATATATGATAGGGTGTCAGATGGATGCAACTAGAGAATGCATGTATTTACAAACAGAAATGTGTACCCAAAAGAATCTGCCAATGCAGATAATTCTGAGGAAGGAGGATTGGGTGTTGAGGCTAGAGAAGGAATTTGGCTGTTTGCCATAACAGACATAAATTAATTTTATACTCTGCATGGATAATTGGATTAAATTTCAAAGAAATTATGAAAATAGTACACAATGAAATCATGCAAAGTGTTTGACTTGAAGATATTGATTTGTATCAGCAACATTATTCAGGGGTCACTTACCCTCACCTTTTGCAAATACAGTCACCCATGAAGGAAAAGTGCTTACTCCAGTTGGCCCCTTGTCCAGCTGCCAGCTGGGTGGCGGCATCCCTCAGCAAGAGTGAGCATGAAGCACCCAGAGAATGGATGCAAATGTGTGGAGGCCACTCTGCTTTCTACACGTGTCTGGGTAGAGGGCTGTTAGCACTACAGGAGAAGACAGACTTCCTGCTGCTTTCTTCCCAGTGTAGTCCCACTAGAGTGACTCACATCACTAACTGTGACTGTGAGTGTTGAGCAGGGCTTTCTCTCTGTCCCTCTTTGCTGATCCAGAACCTATGATGATGGTTTACATTGGGGATTTGAGATTTTGGTTCTCAAACAGGACATTCCCTCTCCTGCTTGGGGGAACTGCAGTGAACACGTGTTACATCCAAACTTCTTCAGTTGTTCATCAGCTTCTTCCCATCCAACACCTCCATTCTCCTCTGGGATTGAAGAGGTCTTCATTATTTTCAACTCTGTTAAAATGCATTGAAAATGTAATATTTAATTATTCTGAGAACTATCTGACATCTGCACCCTCTGAGGTTTTCTACAAATATAACAGTATCTCACAACCTCATTTCTATTCTTGACAGCCCTAGTTCCCAGGACCTTCTGGCCCTCCCATACTGTTTATGAGGGTCACTGGCCACAAGTTGCTCATTCAGGTGATGTTATTGCTGTAGCCAATGCTGTAATGTGAATTTTGACTTTTCCTTCCTGAACCAATAGGTTTCATCTTGGCATTGCTCTTTCTTTATCTGCCCCAAGTTTGTAGAAGGTTAATGTAGAGCTTGAAGCAGGAGACCTGAGTCTAGTGTCTGAGACCTAGGAGGGGTACAGTAAAAGCAGCCTCCTCAGAGGGTCCTAGCTGGAGACCAAAGGAAGGAGGGAAGGGCAAACGGAGCAGGAGCAGGAGCAGGAAGTCTCTTCTCTGTGCCCTGACTCCTCTGCTGCACCAGACCGCATGTTCCATGATTTTATCTGCCCCTGTCCACCTGGCCAACCCCTGAATGAAGCAGGTACATCATACTGGGGTATCTGTGACTTTAGATTAGTCCCCAAATCATGTGCATCTCATGACTGACACCTTCTTTTGCAGTCCTTGCTGGCCAAGAGCACTTCCCCTCCCATCTTACCAGCACTCATTCCCACCTAGTCTGGGGTCACCCACAGTTACCAGGTGAATTCACTGGGCAGCAGCATCACACTGCCATTTGGGAACAGGACCGCTCTCCAACCCTGTGTTCCTAGCTGTTTGAGGTTGCCAAGTGCTGTCAATACAAAATACCAGAAATAGGTTGGCTTTTATTGGAAATTATTAGGGTTAAATCTTACAGTTCTCAGGCTGTGAAAATGACCAAATCAAGGAATCACCAAAAATGCTCTCTTAAGAAGGGTCAGCTGCTGCTGGACTCCTGCCAAGGCAAAATGTTGGGTATGCCTGTCTCTCTCTGCCTTCTGTTCCAAACACATTTTCTCTTTGAGCTCAGCAGTGGGCCATCAGAACCAATTGCTCACACCTATCCCTTCTCCTCTGGCCTGGATGTCTTCAGCTTCAAGCTGCTCCATGACTCCAGCCTCTGGCCTCTCCATCAGCCTCTCAGGGTTTCTGTGTCTCTCCACAGCTCAGGAGATCATAGAGCCCTCTCCCACATGGAGGGTAAACAAGACAGCACTCTTTGTCTGTGTGTTCTATGTTTGTAGGACTTCAGCACAATAATAGGGTTCAATCCTGGTGCCTGAAATATAATCAGATGCCGTTATCTAAACTACAGCATTCTAATATAGAGTGACCTAATCAAAAGATCCCTTATCTGAATCTAACCAAAATGTCCTACATACAAAAGGCTTACACACACAGCAATGGGTTAGTAAGAATACAATTTCTGGGGTCCACACGAGACTCAAACGAGGGCATTAAGCCAAGGCATAGGGAACAGGAGGGTTCTCCTAACTGCAGGAGCAATGGGAACTCATGAAGCAGTGGCTGTACGTTGGGTGTGGCCATCATTGAGCAAAATGGGGTGCTAACCACCATTGCACTGGTCCCTAGAAAGCTCCCAAGAGAACTCAATATACTCTGCTTTCTCCACCAAATATTAGTTCCAAAATCAGATGTGTAAATCAGAGAGGTGTGCCATTATTCCTATCCCCAGAGTCATAGCACACAGATTTTTTCTGAGGGGGGCGAAAGGAAGCAGGCGGTAAAACTGAAAGACCCTAATTTTTTCTCCAAAGAACTCATTACATTTATAACAGAATGGAGAACTTCAACCCCATGGGTTCTCTCAAAAGCAGTGGAGATCATAGAGGGCCTGAGATTTTATCCATCTCAATCCTTCAGGAAGAATTTAAATAAATACTTTTAAAGATGAGTAAAACCTAATAAAGTTTGATAGCAGCAAATCAATTTAAAGAAATGTAAAAGAATATTATTCAGCCGAAAGAAAATGATCTCAGAATGTTCAAGGTTCAGGATGGATTGAAGAACATTATCGGTTAATTAAATTCATATAACTAAATTACTGTTGAATGTATAAAGTAATAATCATATCCATGGCCTAGTACATCAATAAAGTGTTAAAATACACCATAAAATAATATATATCATAATATGGGTAAATGGGTATGTAGCCATTTGATATCATTATGAATTCCAAAAATAGATATTGGAATATGCTTGTAAACTGGTCTGTTAACCTGGGCATGATTAAGTTATGATAAGGGCATTGACTGGGCCACAGTCAATAGGGTGTTGTGTTCCACCCCTTGGTGGGTGTGGTCTCAAACATAAAAAGACATGGCAAAGGACAGAGTTGGAGTAGTTTTTGATGTTTAACTTCTGAAGGGTAAGGGCAGAAGGCCCCAGGGAAAAGAGACAAACCATTCAAGTGACAGCTCACAGCTGTCCTTGTGGAGACAGGCAAAGCTTAGAAAGGCTCATAGTTTAGAGCTGACCTTGTGGAGGAAACAGAGGACCTGAGCCCACAGAGAAACATAGCCCTGGGAAGAGAGGAACCCAAGAAACCTGAACGCTGGCAAATGCCAGCAGCTGTCTTGCTCCAAGTCGGGGAACAGATTTTGGTGAAGAAAGAAACTTATGTTTTATGCCTTGTAAATGTAAGCTTCTACCCCAAATAAATACACTTTATAAAGACCAACAGATTTCTGGTATTTTTCATCAGCAACCCCTTGGCTCAGTAATAGAGGATATAAAATATTTTAAAGTACATTATTTGGCAAGTGAATAACAAATGATAAGTGTACATGGGTAAAGGCAAGCAAAAGTGTTATAATTTCCTTGGGAAACTTTAAAGAATATTAAATGGTACATTTCATCCAAATAAATAGAAAAAAAATTGAACAAAAATAGTCACTCCAAAACAAATTATTCAGGATTTGCTGGATTGCCATTTTGGCCTTTGTTCTGGGGTCACCTTACTCATGCATTTTTGGAAGCTGCACCTTTCTTATCCTTCAGAAGCCTGAAGGTTCCAGGGTGATTTATAGGGTGTTGTTTAGTCTCCATCATATATCAAGTGCTCTATCACTTCCGCATTTCCTAGTTATGAAGTCACCAAACTGGATTTTATGTTCATTTAAAGCAAGAAGAACCATGAATGATAGAATAAATAAAAAGGGTATATTTTTGCACTTCCCAAATTGGACACTTAGATGATTGATATTGGATCTTTCCTCTTTTCTAATGAATGATTTCAATGCTATAAATTTCCCTCTGAGCATTGCTTTTGATGCATCCCACAAACTATGAAGAAGCATAGGACATTAAGAAGGAGAAAGAACTACATAACAAGAGGTTTGTTGGTGAAGCTATATCCACTTCCACAAGAGTACAGGCTTAAGATGAAGGCAGAGAATTTAAGGAAGTTGGGAAAACATTTTCTCTGACAGCAAGCATTGTTTCCTCAAAATAACACTTCTATGAATGTAACTCAGTCTAAAGGAATTTGCATCGTGCTTATCTATGCATGAGGGAATCTATGTAAGGAAAAAAGAATGAAGACAACGAGTTTTCCCAGTTTGCACCATATGGTAGACCTTCCCTTTACATGTAGAGTGTGAAGATTTCTTGGAAATTCAACCTCATGAGGTACCTGAGAATTAATCCTTCAAAGAAACAATTTGAGATTTCATGAATTAGGGAGAGCTAGAGTTACATCAACAAAACATGCAGGAGTAAAACTCTGGATATGAAAGGAATATTAGAAATTCTTCAGACAGGCATTAAATCTCATTGAGCATGAAATATTCACACATTAGATATTATTGTAATGAACATGGCAATGTTTCCATGTGAAATAAAACCTCATGGAATATGAAAAAATTCTAACTAGAGGGAAACTATATATGTGTCCTGAATGTAGTCTACTCTTTACAATCATTTTTTCTCTTCATTTTAAAAGCCATACAGGGGAACAAGCATAGAAATGTAATATATGTAGGAAATTTTTCAACCGGACAGAAAACGTCTTTATTCATCAGAAAAATCTTACTGAAGAGAAATCATATATATGTGGGAAAGCTTTAATTCAAATGTCAAATCTCAGATACAAGAAATTTCCTACTGCAAAGAAACCGCGTGCATGTCAGTCATGTAAAAAAGCCTTTATGCACAAATCATATCTTACAGAACATGATAAAACTCATAGTAGATAGAAACAAAATGAACGTACAGAATGCAGAAAAGCTTTCAGCCAAATGCAATAGATCATGTAACATCAGAGGGTTCATTCTGGAGAAAAACACTATATATGCAATTAATGCAGAAAAGCCTTCAACCAGAAAGAAAACCTCATTAACCGTCTGAGAATACATACTGGGGAGAAACCCTATGAATGTGATGGATATGGGAAAGCTTTCTTTCAGAAATCAAGCCTCATTACGCACCAGAGAAGACAAACTGGAGAGAAACCCTTTATCTGTAAAGAATGTAGGAAAGCCTTCAGTAGCAAATCAAATCTCATTGACCATGAGAAATTTCATAGTGGAAGGAATCCCTATGTATGTAAAGAATGTGGAATCGCCTTCAGCCAGAGGCAGTATCTCATCAAACATTACAGCATTCATACTGGAGAGAAACCCTGTGAATGTAATGAAGGTGAATCTCCAAAGAATCTCCACCTCCTGTCTGTGCAACTTGTTGCCAATCTTTTAAGGAAGCGTCTGTGACTGTGCAATTCAAGATTTCTTTCTCCACGGGGAAAGTGCACTTCCAATTTGTTCTGAGATCTGCTCCTCCCACATCTTCTTTCAGACTCATCTGTGTTCAATTTTTACCACTAATTTATGCATAAGAACTCGAGATTTCTCTTAGTTTATGTAAAGATGTGCTTTCCACTGATTTTTAAATTATCCTGGAGGTTTTCACTGGTTCCTTAATCCATTGCATTCTGGGTAAGCATTTTAAAAATTACCATTTAAAAATAATGCTGTCCATTAGTGTAGCATTTTCTTTTTCTTTTTTTCCTTTTTTTTAAATTGTGGGTAAATATCAAAATTTCACAATGCATAATAATATGTGTAAAATGATATGTAATTATATATGCATATATGTGCATTTGCTTACATAAATGGTATTTCTTTACATACATATTTTTTAAAAGGTGCTTAGATTACCTAAATATTACACAGAATTTACAGTGATTCCAATATTCCCCACATCCCACAACTCCCACAACATCCCACAAAAACATCCTTCATCCATGTGGCACATCAACTGCAAAGGGTATACACAGGCTGGGGCCTTGCCACCAAGCATATACCACAGTTCACATCATAGACCACACTCTCTCCCACACAGTTCTGCATGTTATATGCTGATGTAAAGTGGCCTACATCTGTAACCGCAGTGCCACTCTGCACAAACCCCAAGTCCCAAAAAGCCCCCTGTATTTCAACTGCCGTTCCGCTCTCTGCCCTGAAAGCATCCAATGGCCACCAGCTCCACCTCACTGTTATAATTTCTTTCATTGCTTGAATCACAATATAACTACAACAGAATACAATTAAATCCACTCTAGTCCATGGCTCTTCCCCCAATCCTGAGGGGACTGGGATTGTGATGTCCACTCCACTTCCAAGTGAGAGAGGGCTTATATCCCATGAATACAGTGGATGGGATTATCCTGCCTGCAGCTGCAGGCCCTGTCCATTCCCTGGGACGGCCATTGCCCATGGTTGTCTCCATGCCTGGTGATTTGGATGAACCCATTGTGCTGTAGGGTAGGAGTTGCAGCTCCACTGAGATTCCAGGCACAGCTGGCACATAGGTAGGCCAGAGGCTCCAGTCTTGGGAAGTACACCTGAAAACTCCAGCATCACATATAGGTTTGAATAGAAGGGGCTGATGGACCATGTGCAGGGCGGACTTATTTGAGTCCCAACTGTCACCCTCAGGAGCACAGATTCCAAAGTTGATCCCAATAATAAGGCATCAATCTCAAGGGCTATCACCAAATACGTAGGACTTGGGTACCTCCAGAGCCCTCAGGAGCCCCTCTGTTGGGAGTGATAGCCACTTTGGTGTTCTGTGAGATCCTACTGAGCTGTGCATAAGCATTACCTCTCAGATGACCTCCTGACTCTCTTTGAAGTCTGTTAGCCACATAAAATCATTTCTCTTTACATTTTCCCCCTTTATTCAAGGTCTTTTTCCAATGGTGTTGCCAGATGGCACTTGGTATTAATCCCTCATTGGCAGTGAGGCTCATCTCCTGTAGTCGTGTTCCATGTTGGGGGTAGGTAATGCATTCATATGCTGAGTTTGGCTTAGAGAGAGGTCATATTTGAGCAACAAATATCCTCTACATTTGCAACCCTTAGGCAGCCCATAAGAGTAGGCAAAATTTTAATTACAAGAGCAAAGAGTCATGAAGTTAGTCATCAATAACAAGAACCCATTAGTGGGCCATCCTCTTTTGCGAGACACTGCTCCTGTACTCAGGGGACTGTTGCTGCTCCCGTGGAGAATGTGGCAGAGCTCTCCAGGCTGGGAATTCAGATTCCCTCATTTATTGAGTGATTGTCTACCCATCGTGAACATGCCCCATCCCTTGATCAATTGAACAAATTCATATATCTTTCAGTTATATTCAGATGAACTTACTCCTATGAATTCCCCATCCCAGTCACCCCCCACCAATGATCCTCTGCAAACCCCATTGTAATCCTTCTGTGATCTAAACCTTCCTTGGACATGAAGCCCATAAAATAACCAAATACATTTAATAGGAAAAAGTAATAATAATGATAAGCTTAAATTCAAGGGACAAGTACAAGTAAACTCAGAAGAAAAAAAAACTAAACGAAAAATAAAATATAAAATATAATTAGCAGATTGGACATTCAAAAAAATGGGGAAAAAACAAAAAAATTCCCTTTTTAAAAAAAGTATTGTTTTTTCCTTTTATTACTTTATGATCAGATGTCTAGTGTAACGTGGCACCTTCCCCCTCTCATTCCCCAGTGTCTCCCAAATTTTCTTTTAATTTTCAAAGAAGTTTTAGGTCACAACAAAGTCACCCACGGAATACCAGAGACTTCCACATACCCAACCTCCCTCCCCCTTTCCCACCCCATATTAAAACCTATTTTTTATGGATGTTAGCATTGTTATAACTGTTATACAGATAGTAAAATATAGCAACTAAAATATACTGTCAGTGGTTTACAGTATAGGATACAATGGAGATGGTACAGTTTAATAATTTTTGTGATATACACCATGTCCTGTGTCCCTTCCTGTAAGGTAATGAAAAACCTTTCCCATGATCACTAAATACCCCATTTGATCTTAGCTGTTCCTCCCTCCCCATCCCCCTGATGCATATGACACTCCACTGTCTTGACTCATGGAATGAGAAGATTCATAGTTCCATGCCCTGGGCATTCCAACCTGCCCTTCCTAAACTACCCACCTGTGAACCGTACACCACTAAACCCGGTAATGTCACTACCAATCTGTCCTATCTTTCAATATGCAACTATACTCTATCGTTTTACAATAGATTATGTCCATATAGGTGATGGCTCACAGCCTACTCTTCTCTTTCTAGCCCTTGTTAACCTATCTTTCAGACAATGGTTCTCAGAGACTGTTCACTTTCCACAGTTCAAATCAGTGAGGTCATATACTGTTTATCCTTCAATGCCTGGCTTGCTTCACTCAATATAAGGTCTTCAAGATTCATCCACGTTCTTCCGTGTGTTAGCAGTTTATTCCTTCTTACACCTGAATAATATTCCACTGTATGTATGTACCACATTTTGCTTATCCATTCATCTGTTGATGGGCACAGTGGCTGCATCCAACTTTTGGCTATTGTGAACAATGGTGCTATGAACATTGCTGTGCATATATCTATTCATGCCTTTGTTTTAGTTCTTTTGGGTATATACCCAGCAGTGGAATTGCTGGATCTTATGGAAGATCTATTGTTAGTTGTCTGAGGAACACCAAACTCTCCGCCACAGTGGCTGGACCATTCCACAATCCCACCAGCAGTGGATGAGCCTTTGTATTCCTCCACATCCTCTCCCTCATTTAGAGTCTGCTCTTTTTTTAATAGCTGCCATTCTGGTGGGTGTAAAATGGTGTCTCATTGTAGTTTTGATTGGCATTTCCCTGATTGCAAGCAATCTCGAGAATTTGTTCGTGTGCATTTTAGCCCTTTGTATTTCTCCCTTGAATGTTGGAAAAGATGCTGAGAGCAAGAGCATAAAGGGTTAAGCATTTAAAAAACATGCTTGCTTGCAGAGAAACATTAGTAAATATCTCCAAGGACACTGCATACTGCAGACATTAGTGGGAGGAGGTGGAGTGGAATGAACACACCACTAAGATATTATTGTCTGAGTTCCCAAGAAAGATAGTCTGGGAACACAGAAACAGGCAGCACTCTCACGTACCAAGCTGAGGAACTAGTGATGGATGCCCTAATTTTGTTATCAGCTTTATAGTCTAAATAGCAGCTTCAGCCTAAATAAACTTGCCAACATTCCACATGGAGTGAGGTCCACTGATCCCAATATTTCTTTGGATCATTTTCAGCACCATCTACCTCATATGGCCACCAATGTAGGACATGACTAGACTTTTCTCTGGATCAGTCCCATGGAAACAAGAACTGCTGGGTCTGAAGGTACTTGCATTCTTTTGGTGAGTTGAATAATCTTGATCATCAGGGTAATGGGTAATCAGTCAACTCTGTTAGAGGAATATTCCCAAGTTTTGAAAACCCTGTTAAATAATACAGGGGTATCTGTGATGACCCTAGAGTTACTAAAACTCTTTTCTCTTGTACAGAGATATTGGTACGTATGGTCTTTGTATAGTCTTATTTTTGTTGCTCTTGAACCATTACAGTCAGATGAAAATGAAGATATTAAAATGGATAGTGTTATTGCTTACACTGTAGCAGAACAAGCTAATGTTGATATTAATGAAAATATATATGAAAAGTTAATGAACAGGCAAAAAGAGATTAACTCATGTCTAATAAAAAGAAAAAGGGAGTTTATGAAACTTTTCTACTAGTCATTAATCCATCAGCTCCAAAGGATGATTTATTGTCTATGGACCAGAGTCTGCACCTCCTAAGGTATCTACTGATTCAATTTTTTTCCTTTTTTTTTTTTTATTATGGGTAAAAATCAAAATTCTCACAATACA
>JAKSZT010054204.1:737586-763887 GCA_026826555.1 Tolypeutes matacus
ATGGATATGGTGAGTGGGATGATCCTGCCTGCAGATGCAGGCCCTCTACATTCCCTGGGATGGCCATTTCCCATCGTTGTCTCCTCACCAGGTGACTTGGATGAGTCCATTGAGCTGTAGGGTAGGAGTTGCAGCTCCACCTAGATTTCATGCACACCTGGCACATAGGTAGGCGGGAGGCTCCAGTCTCTGGAAGTATACCTAAGAAACTCCAGCATCACATGTAGGTTTGAATAGAAGGGACTGGTGAACCATGTGCAGGGAAGACTTATTTGAGTCTAATTCTGTCACTCTCAGGAGCACAGATTCCAAAATAGAACCCACTGATAAGGCATCAGTCTCTGGGGCTATCCCCCCTTATATAGGACCAGGGTGTCTCCGGAGCCCTCAGGAACCCCACTGAGTGGGGTGATAGGCACTTAGATGTTCTATGAGCTCCTACTGAGGTGTGCGTAAGAGTTACCTCTGGGATGACCTCCCGACTCTCTTTGAAGTCTCTTAGCCACATGAACTCATTTGTCTTTACCATTTCCCCCTTTTATTCAAGGTCTTTTTCCAGTTGTGTTGCCAGTTGGCACTTGGGAAAAGTTTTCAATTAGCAATAATCGTGCCTCGGATAAACCTCATTGGCTACGATACTGCCACTGCACAAAGCTGTCAGTTGGCACTTGGTATTAATCCCTCGTTGCCAGGGAGGCTCATCCCCGGGAGTCATGTCCCACGTTGGGGGGAAGGTGATGCAATCATATACTGAGTTTGGCTTAGAGAGAGGCCACATTTGAGCAACAAGGAGGCTCTCAGGTGGCAACCCTTAGGCACCCCACAACTGCAGGCTAAGTCTCATTTACAAGAGCAAAGACTCACAAGGGTAGTCATCAATAAAGAAAAAAAAATCAGTGGGTCATCCTATTTTGACAGGCACTGTCCCTACACTCAGAGGACTATTGCTGCTCCCTTGGAGATTGTGGCAGAGCTCTCCAGGCTAGGAATTCAGATTCCCTCATTTATTGTGTGATTATCCACCCATCGTGACCATGCCCCATCCCCCGATCCTTTGAATGATTTTGTATATCTTTCATGTATATTAGGTTGAACCAATCCCCACGAAACCCCCCCCAGACACCCTCCCCCCAGTAATCCCCCGCAGTACCCATTGTAACCCTTCTGTGATCCAAATCCTCCATGAACATTTAGTCCATAAAATAATCAAATACACTTACTAGGGAAAAGAAACAAGTGTGATAAGCTTACATGCAAGAGACAAACATAAGGAAACTCAGGGGAAAAAAAAAAAGAGAGAAGGAAAAAAAAAAAACAAATAAACAAAGAACAAAACAAAATTTTTACAACATTTGATGATCCTCCAACAGTTTCTGTTTTTTGCCAGCACCATCCTCTTCAATTATGAAAAGTATAGCACAGAGAAGTAGAGAAAGAAATTCAGAGGCTATGCAATTTTTTTTTACTTTTCCAGTAACAGCAACTCAAATTCCGGTAGATGCTAACAATCCCAAGGGGGTGTACAATATGCATGCTCCTATTCCTTCTAAAACTATCAAAGAATTAAAACAAGCATACACTCAATATTGTGTAAATTCCCTTATACTCAAGAATTGGTGAAAGGAATGGCACAAGGAAACAGATTAATACTCTGGGGCTGGGATTTGTTAGCTCAAGCTTCTTACTTCAGCAGAATTTTTACAATTTAAAACTTGGTGCGCTGATGAAGTTCATATTGTAGCATGACAAAATCAACAGCAAAATCAACCAGTGCCTGTTACTGCTGAACAAATATTAGGAACAGGTCAATGGGCAGGGATTCCTCGCCAACTTCAATATGATGATATTGCCATTGTACAAGTGTGATTGTGCTACCTAGCTCCCTGGTGATGAATCTCCACCCCTGGACAGGCTGTACAGTCATTTTCAAAAGTTTTTCAAGAAAATACTGAAACCTATGCTGAATTTGTAGGAAGGCTGACAGTCAACCAGACAGTAACTCAATCTGATCTTAAAGAAATGCTTATTCTAATGTTGGCTGTTGATAATGCTCAACGTGAGTGTAAAATGGCTTTATATCCAATGAAGCCAAATGGAAGAACGTTACAGGATTATATAAAAATATGCCAAAACATTGGGCCTAATACCTATAACATGAACCTTGTTGCAGGTGCTCTAAAGGGACGTAGTCCTATGTTTACTAATTTAAATTGCTTTAAATGTGGGAAACCAGGTGATATGAAAAAAGATTGCCAAGACAAAATTAATGTAAGAGCTCCATTTTTGTGGCAATAATTAATCAATACCAAGTCGTGTGTGTCCGAAATGCCAAAAAGCGTTCCACTGGGGCAAGGAGTGCCATTCTAAATATCATAAAAATGGTAGTGTCATTAAAAAGTCATGAAACTTCCAAGTGGGACTTGCTCAAGTCCCTCAGACAAACAATATGAACACATTTCCCAGCCTTGCTCAAATTTACGTAGTCAGCATCAGAATAGTTTACTCCAGCCTGTAATGGAACTTAAGGCAGTTACCAAAAGCAGTACATCTGTCAATCCTTCCTCAGCTGAAACTAAGTTTATTACTACTTCACTGAGTATACCCAAAATTAAAAGCAGGAATTAAAAGGCCTATGGTAGAAATCTGAACTTTGAGCCTAAGTGTACACCTAAAGAGTAGTAATTCAAAATATACATGTTAAATATCTGTATAAACTACTAAATTAGAGCATAACTCTATTTATGCTGTTTAAGTTGTTCTGGCTGGTTGCTGATTATGAATAAATGTGTTTCAAAGAACAAGCTTATATATTACAAGTAACACAGATTCCAGAAAAATCTTAAAAACAGTAAAATCAAAGATGTGAAATGATGGAGGACATGAAGACAGCCATACCAAAGGAGTCAAAATTAGGGGTCAAATTAGTAAGCTTTTTGTTTCTGTTAGTGTGTCATAATTCTTTTTGTACTTGTCTGTTCAGTGTTAGTGTATATTTTGATACCTCTGGATGGTAATATTAAATTGATTAATGAAGATTATTATAAGAGCTCTATTCAAATGGCCAAAAATTAAACAAGTGCTTATATTAATAAATAAATATGGATATTAGTTTAAAATAATAAAAATAGTTATACTCAAATTAAATCATTATTCTAACAAGTTTGTTTAATGTTAATGATAATTATATGTTTTCAGAAGTTTGCTTGGAAGTAGTTTCCAAAATCATTGTGGTAACTTAAATATGGAATATATATAGAATGTACTTTCATTATGAAAGAAAAGAAAGTAATTTTAGCCTAAGATAAAATAACTAGTCATTAAAACAAAGTAAAATGTGGGACAAAACCTGAATAAATATAAAAGTGCAAAAGGCTTGTGAAAAAGGAATTTTTGTGGTCAAAGCTAAGTAAAATTTAAGCAGTCTATCTATAAATATTTAAAAGCTTTAATGTCAAACAACGTAATAATATAAAATTAAAGTTTTATTCTTTCTCAAAGTTTATCAAGTCAGTAGTCTGTTTTAGTAAAAGCTTACAAAGTTTTTCTCCTCAATAATCAGTATGTAATAAAAAAAGTCTGTTTTATCAAAATAACTTCTTGTACTTTAACCTTATTGTTACCATGAAGAAACAGGTCTTATCATTTTAAAAAGCAACACAATGATTCAACCTTCTTTCTCAAAGGCAAGTCCTGAAAGACAGCTTTTGTTTCAAACTGTCACAAATAACTTGGTCTTTTACCTAAAAAAAATAAAATACTAAAAATAGTTACACTCATGTGATGTCACTTAAATGAAGTATTTAAAACTGTTGTATAATTAAAAGAAATTTTCTAATTTTATAACAATCAAAGCTTATGAATAAAAAGTTCATATTGAATACTTTAAAAGTGTATAAAATTCCTGAAAATATAATAATGTTTCAATATAATAGTAAATAAAATATAATGTAATTAATCATAATTTTTAGTTATAACTACAAGAAGAAAGCAGCCATTAAAGGCTGCCAGGGTAGTGCATAAAAGTAAATTATAGTAAAATAAAATAACACTACTGCAGCATGCAGTGGTCCCAAATATTGTTAGTTTGTTGCAAAATTTAATATCCAGTTATGTTGCTATCATTTTGTTTTAAAACTTGCTAAAGCTTTCTAAAATATTTTCTTAAAAAAGTCAAGCCATCCCACATTCCTCTTCCTGTAAAATAGCCAACAATAAATCAATTATATATTCAGTACTGTAAGCAACAGCCCCAATTCTATTTATAATGGTAACAACAAAACCAATGTAAGTATTAAAATAACAAGTTAATGTATTACCCCACAGCCCAAATAGGAAATACTAATTTGTTTTTACATATGTCTCAAACTATACAAAATGAAAAAAAATTGAGGTCATTCTAATCATGCTAAGAATCTTAAATGCTTAAGAAATAAAAGTTTATTCATTGGATGTCTGTTGTAAAATATACTGTTGTTATGAATTATGTATAATATACTTAAATACTAATCAAAACTTTAATACACTACATCACATATACAAATAATTAATAACTTGTATGTTAACCATAAAGGTATTTTATTAAGTATATATATAAATCTTTTGTTTTAAATTTGAACAGTCCTGAAACTAAATTTTTAAAAAAATATTTAGTAAGTATAGTTCAAGCCTAAAAGTAAAGCATCATGCAGAAAACTTTGTTAATCAACAAACCAATGTCTTGCTAGTTAACTCTTTTCACATTTCTGGAAAAATATTGTAAATTTAAATAGTAAGCACATCAAGGATATTTTATAACAATTTTTTTAAAAAGTGCATTTCAACAAGTTTTGTATTCCTCCCTGGTGGAGCTGGCCACTTTCCCAGAGATTGATGCATAAACCTTAAAATGTACTGCTCAGGGAGTGTTGGGTTCCTTCCTGAGGAGGCTGGACCCTTCCTCAATAATTAGCAAATTACTCACAAATTGGCATCTATAGTATCAAATTCATTAATCCTAAACACAGTCAATCAAAACTCTAGTATCAGTTGCTACTTTAACACTTCCCAGCTAAAAGATAAATATTGATAATTAAATATATATAACTGCTCTATTTATCTGTCATACTGTAACTTTGTTCAATATCAGCTTAATCTTTTAATTAGTTATGTTATTTGTTTCTCACTCTAATTGTCAATATAAGCTTATTAAAATAAATATATATTAACATTTATCTTGTATCTCTCCAGTACTCTAGCCAAGTATATCCGTGTCTCCCATAATATAGTAAGCTTGTGAAGGTATGTATACTTATAATAAAAAATTAACAGTTAAACCTCTAATTATAAATGCTAAAAAAAATAAAAAAGGGGGAAATGGTGAGGTGCAAGAACAATTATATCAAGAATTATTTACAATAAATTTTTTAAGCCAAAGGGAAGAATCATATACATCAGCAGCAAAGCATTTCTGGCAAAAAACAGGCAATACTAGAGAAACAAATACTGGACAACAAGTTTATTGAAAGCATAAAAATAATAATCAATGGGATAAGGCAGAAGTTAGGTTAGGATATAGGGTGAAGGTCTTGCTCTTATCATTACAGATAAAGGAGACCAGCTTTGGCTCCTGTTCAGACATCTGAAACCTAGACATAAATATGCCAAAGAAGCTGACACAAAAAGGAGAAATGATGGTAAATTCGAAAAGTCAGAATGTCACTCTAACACAGTTGTTCCTTGCTATGCTTACCTTGACAACCACAGCAGTAAATAGTACACTTTCACATAATTATATATATTGGGCTTATATTAATAATTTCCCTCTTTTAGAATTGTTGACTTATGGGGACAAATCCTACCCTGATTATATTAATCAATCTTTTCATTTTCCTTGGCCCATTGATTCTTGCCTTCCTCTAAAACCTAATGAGGAAGGGAAATTTAGTGAAAATTTAACCTGGCCTTTTCTTGAATGACTGAAATGCATAGGATCCATTCATCCATGTATACAGCCCCAAAATCATAGTACAAAGTGATAAATGGCATACATACCATGTTTCATCTGAGGTTGTGCTCTTTAATAATTCCTATAGAATTGTAAAGAATCAGGCCTTTATAGGGATACCAAAACCTAATGTATACACAACCACAGGTTGAAAAATTAGTAATTCAACAAAAACAACTAATGAAAGCTTTCCTTATTTTTAGAATTTTCGGGACATCATAACTATAAATACATCACTAAATTGGACTCATCAGGGAAGATTTATGCCACAACTATGGGACATTTAAACTCAACTAAAAATTATTTGTGGAAATTATTTTTGGGAACTAGCCCAATTTTTGAATGACAAGGAAATAAAACTAATATTACCAGTTAAAAAAGAAAATCCACTTAATTTTTTAAAGTATGTGTACGGGATGCCATTGTTTTTATAGTAGGAACAGTGAGCTTTAATCAAACATGGTTTTTCTGCAGCAATTGCTCCCTTTACACTTGTGTATCTGAATCTGTTTTACAGGAGAGTTCTACTGCAGTTCAAACAGGATGACGGCATCATGGAATATGGCTTCTGGTTCACTCAAATAGCTTCTGGCAGTCTTCCCATTAGAGTTAAATGCTTTGGCACTTTCTAAATCATTATTTGAAAAGAACCAAACGTTTAATTGGATTAATTGTAGCTGCACTATTAGGGCTTATAGGTATTATTAGAGCTGCTGCTGTGTCAGTAAGTGCCCTACATGAGAATGTCCAAACACAACAATATGTTAAAAATTGACATCATAATGCTAGTGAGTTATGGCATAGTCAGGCATATATAGATGATAAATTAATAATAGGCTTAATGACTTAGAGATGGCTGTTACACAAATGAGAGATCAAATATATAATCTAAATTTAATACAAGGTTTGAAGTGTGATTGGAATAAAAGTGTTTTTGTATCACTCCTCTCTCATACAATGATTCTCACCATGAATGGGAAAAAAATTAAACATCAATTAATAGGTCATCACACAAACTTATTTATAGAACTTACAGATTTGCAAAAAATGATTTTGAGCATGTCTCCAAATCAACTTATTAATGCTTCCAGGTAGCGAATTTTGGCAATCAGTGACAGATCAATTGCATAAAATAAACACCTTGCATTGGTGGAAATCAACCTCTGTACCTGCTAACTTTGGTGTGGTGATCATTAGTGCTAAGCTACTCTTAACTGTATTAGGAGGCATTCACAAATCCCTGCTGTCCCACATTAATAGGGATGAAAAGGCCACCCATGCAAATTGCTTGATTCTGTTTAAAACCCCTAACTCTAAAAACCCTGTCCATGGAGCTTGGCTGGTGACCAGTGACAGGTAAGACCTTCAGAGGAGGGCAACCTAAGACAGGCATAGTCACCCAGGACAAAAAAACAAAAAAAAAAGGTGAATTGTTGGAAAAGATGCTGAGAGCCAGAGCATAAAGGGCTAAGCATTTAAAAAGCATGGTTGCTGGCAGAGAAACATTAGTAAATGTCTCCAAGGACACTGTGTACTGCAGACATCAGTGAGAGGAGGCAGAGTGGAATGAATACACCACTAAGATGTTATTGTCTGAATTCCCAAGAAACATAGTCTGGGAACACAGAAACAGGCAGCACTCTCACGTACCAAGCTGAGGAACTAGTGAAGCAGGCCCTAATTTTGTTATCAGTTTTGTAGTATAAAAAGCAGCTTCAGCCTAAATAAACTTGCCTGCATTCCACATGGAGTGAGGTCCCCTGATCCAAAACTTTCTTTGGATCATTTCTGGCACCGTCTACCTCCATGTTGAATTACAATACTTGGAGAAGTGTCTTTTCAGGTCACTTGCCATTTTTTACATGGGTTGTTTGTCTTTTTATTTTCAAGGTGTCGGATGTCATTATATATGCAGGATATTAGGCTCTTATGAGATATATGGTTGCCAAATATTTTCTCCCATTGAGTAGGCTGCCTTTTTTATTTTCTTAATAACATCCTTTGAGGTGCAGGATTTTTTAATTTTGAGGAGTTCCCATTCATTTTTTCTGTTGCTGCTCGTGCTTTGGCTGTAATGTTCATGAAACCATTTCCTATTACAAGGTCCTGTAGATGCTTTCCTACATCATCTTCCAAGGTCTTAATGGTTTTGGCTCTTATATTTAGATCTTTGATCCATCTTGAGTTGAATTTTGGATAAGGTGTGAGATGGACATAGAGTTCTCCAAGCAGCACTTCTTAAAGATGCCATTCTCTCCCAAGTGAGTAAGCTTGGTAGCCTTGTCAAATATTAGATGACTGTATATGGGAAGATCTATATCATAACTCTCAATTCAATTCCATTGGTCAGTAGGTCTATCCTTGTGCTAATAGCATGCAATTTTGATCACTGTAGCTTTGTAATATGTTTTAAAGTCTGGTGATGGGATACTTCCAACTTCATTTTTCTTTTCAGATATGTCTTTGGCAATTCAGGGCATCTTACCTTTCCAAATATATTTTGTGGTTAGTTTTTCTAGTTCCTTAAAAAATATAGTGTTGATTTTTATTGGGATTGCATTAAATCTGTAGAGTAGTTTGGGTAGGATAGACATCTTGATGATATTTAGTATTTCTATCCATGAACAGGGAATATTTTTCCATTAATTTAAGTATTCTTTGATTTCCTTTAACAGTTTTGTGTAATTTTCTGTATATAAGTCCTTTACATCTTTATTTAAATTTATTCCTAGTTATTTGATTCTTTTAGTTACTATTTTAAATGGCATTTTTTTTCTTGATTTCCTCCTACCATTGCTCATTATTGGTGTACAGAAATGCTACTATTTTTGAGCATTATATATTGATCTTATAGCCTGCAAAATTACTGAACTATTTTATAAGTTCTAGAAGCTTTGTTGTAGCTTTCTCCGGGCTTTCTATGTATAGGATCATGTCTGCAAATAATGAAATTTTCACTTCTTCTTTTTCAATCTGGATGCCTTTTAAATCCTTTTCTTGCCTCAGTGCTCAAGGAAGTACTTCTAAGACAATGGTAAATAGGTGTGGTGATAGTGGGCATTCTTGTCTTGTTCCCAATCTCAGAGGGAAGGCTTTTAGAGATTAACCATTGAAGATGATGTTAGCTTTGAGTTTTTCATATATAACCTTTATCATTTTCAGAAATTTTCCTTCTATTCCTATCTTTTGCAGTGTTTTTATGAGGAAAAAGTGCTGTATTTCATCAAATGCTTTTTCTGCCTCTATAGAGATGATCATGTGATTTTTTTCTTTCAGTTTGTTTTTGTGGTGTATTACATTGATTGATTTTCTTATATTGAAGCATCCTTGCATACCTGGGATAAAACCCTTTTGGTCATGGTGTATAATCCTTTTGATATGTTGTTGAATGCGATTAGCAAATATTTTTTTGAAGATTTTAGAATCTAGGTTCATTAGAGAAACTGGTCTGTAATATTCCTTTCTAGTGGTATCTTTGGTTTTGGTATTACGGCAAGGATGGCATCATAAAAGGAGTTAGGCAATATTCAGTTTACTTTTATTTTTTGGAAGAGCTTAAGTAGAATTGGCATTAGCTCTTTCTGGAATGTTTGGTAGAATTCAGCTGTGGATTCATCTGGTCCTAGGCTCTTCTTAGTTGGGAGGTTTTTGATGACTGAGTCTGTCTCTTTACGTGTAATTGGACTGTTGAGTTCATCAATTTCTTCTTTCATCAATGTAGGCTGTTTGTGCATTTCTAGAAACTTGTCCATTTCCTCTAAATTATCATTCTTGTTGGCATATAATCTTTAAAAGTATCCTCTTATGCTAATCTTTATTTCTGTGGGGTCAGTAGCGATATCGCCTTGCTCCTTCCTTATTTTTTGTATTTGCATCTGTTCTATATTTTTCTTTGGCATTCTGGCTAAGGGATTGTTGATTTTATTGATATTCCAGAAGAACCAGCCTTTGGTTTATTTATTTTTTCTAGTGCTTTCTTATTCCCTATTTCATTAAGTTCTGCTCTAATATTTGTTATTTCCTTCTTTCTAATTCCTTTAGGTTTAGTTTGTTGTTGTTTTGCCAATTCCTCCAAGTGTGCAGTTAGGTCTTCAATTTTAGCTCTTTCTTCTTTTTTAATATATGTATTTATGGCTATGAACTTCTCTCTCAGGACAACTTTGGCTGCATCCCATAAGTTTTCATATGCCATGTTGTAATTTTCATTAGTTTCAAGGTGGTTACTGATTTCTTTTGAGATTTCCTCCTTGACTCACTGCATGTCTAAGAGTGTGTTGTTTAATTTCCATATCCTTGTGCCTAACCTGTTTCTCTGGCCCTTAGCAATTTCCAATTTCATTCTATTGTGATCAGAGAAATTACTTTGTTTAATCTCAATCTTTCTGATTTCATTGAGAGTTTTTTCTGTAGCCTAGCATGTGGTCTATCATGGAGTATGATCCATGTGCACTCAAGAAGAATGTAAATCCTGCTGTATTTGGGTGTATTGTTCTATGTATGTCTATTAAGTCCATGTCCTCTAATGTATTTTTGAGAGTCTTTGTTTCTTTGTTGATTCTCTGTCTAGATGTTCTGTGTAATGATGATAATTGTGTATTAAAGTCCCCTGCTATAGATGACGGTTTTCATTGGGGCTCTGAGAGTTTGTTTCCCAAACAAGACATTCCCTCTCTGACTTGGGGGAACTTCAGTGAACATGTGTTACATCCCAACTTCTTTAGTTGTTCATCAGCTTTTTCCCATCCAACCCCTCCATTCTCTTCTGAGATTGAAGAGGTCTGCATCACTTTCAACACTGTTAAAAATCTGTTGAAAATTTATTATTTAATTTGTCTGAGAAATATCTGGCATCTGCACAATTGAGGTTGTCTGGGAAAATTGCACTCTCTCACAACCTCACTTCTTTTCTTGCCAGCCCTATGTCCCAGGAATTTCTGGGATTCCCATACTATTTATTAGGGTCATTGGCCTAGTATTGCTCATTCTGGTGAGGTTATTGCTGTAGACAATGATGTAATGTGAATTTGACATTAGCTTCCTGACACCATCAGGTTTCATTTTAGCATTGCTCTTTCTTTAGCTTCCACATGATTGGAGAAGGTGAATGTAGAACTGGAAGTAGGATACCTGAGTTGTGCCTGTTAACCAGTAGGGGTACAGTAAGAGCAGATTCATCAGAAGGCCAATCCTTGGAGGCCAAGGGAAGGAGGGAAGGGCAAAAGGAGCAGGAGCAGGAAGTCTCCTCTCTGTGCCCTGACTCCTCTGCTGCACCAGACCACAGGTCCCATGTTTTATCTGCCTCTGCCCAACTGGCCTACCCCTGCATTAGGTAAGTACATCATACTGGGCCATCTGTGACTTTATACTACTCCCCAAACCCTGTGACTCCCCTGCCTGACTCCCTGTCTTCAGACCTTGCTGGCCAAGAGAACTTCCCCCTCTGTCTAACCAGTACTTATTCTCACGTAGTCTGGAGACATCCACAGTTTACAGGTAAATTCACTGGGCAGCAACATCACTCTGCCATTTGGGAACAAGGCAGCTCTCCAAACCTGTGTCACTAGCTCTTTCAGTTTACCAAGGGCTGACAATGCAAAATACCAGAAATTGGTTGGTTTTATTGGAATTTATTAGAGTTAAAGCTTACAGTATTGAGGTGGTGAAAATGTCCAAATCAAGGCATTATCACAAATTCTGTCTTAACAAGAGTCAGCTGCTGCTGGACTCCTGCCAAGACAAAATGTTGGGCCTGCCTGTCTCTCTCTGCCTTCTCCTACAAACTCACTTTCTCCCAGAGCTCGGCAGTGCACCATCAGACACAATTGCTCACACCTCTCCCTTCTCTTCTGGCCTGGATATCTTCAGCTTCAAGCCACTCCATGAGACCAGCTTCTGTCCTCTCCATCACCTTTTCAGGGTTAATGTATCTCTCCAAAGCTGTCGGAAATCTTGTAGCCCTCTCATACATGTCAGGGTAAATATGGCAGCACTCTTTCTCTCTGTGTACCATGTGGGACTTCAGTATAAGGATTGGGGTCCATCCAGGTGCCTGAAATCTAAACAGAGGCCCTTAAATAAACTAAAGCATTTTGTCACAAAGTGACCTATTCGAAAGGTCACTTATCTGAATCTAAACAAAATGGCCTACATACAAAAGGCTAAACACATAGCAATGGATTAGTAAGAACATACATTTCTGGCATCCACACAAAACCCAAACGAGGACATTAACCCATGGACCCAGGATTAAGAGGGTTCTCCTACATGTGGGAGTAATGGGAACTCATGTAGCAGTGGCTGTATATAGGGCGAGGTCATCATTGAGCAAAATGGTGTGCTGACAACCATTGCACTGGTCCCTAGAATGGTCCAAAGAAGAACTCAATATACTGTGCTTCCTCCACCAAATCTTAGCTCCAAAATCAGGTGCGTAACTCAGAGAGATGGGCCATTATTCCCATTCCTAGAGCTATAGCGCACAGATTTTCCTTGGGGGGTGGGGGGGCAGGAAGCGGGCTGTATAACGGATAGTCCCTAATTTCTTCTCCAAAGAACTGATTGCATTTACAGCGGAATGTAGAAATTTGATGCTAAGGGTACTCTCAGAAGCAGTACCTGAGATTTAATTCATCTCAATTAAATGAGGGCCTGAGATTTAATTCATCTCAATCTTTCAGGAAGAAGTGAAATAAATATTTTAAAGATGACTAAAAACTAATAACGTATGCTAGCAGCAACTCAATTTAAAAGAAATATAAAAGAATATACTTTAGACAGAAAGAAAATAATCTCAGAAGGTTCAAGCATCAGGATGGACTAAAAAATAATATCTGTTATTTAAATTCATATATCTAAATGACTATTGAATGGATAAAGGAATAATGATATCCATGGCCTAGGACATCAATAAAGTGTTAAAATACACCATAAAATAATATATAGCATTAGATGTGTAAATGGATATGTTACAGTTTGATAAATTATGAATTCCAAAATGAGATATTGGATTATGCTTGTAAACTGGTTTGTTAATCTGGGAATGATTCAGTTATTATAACGGTGTTAACTGGGCTAGAGTCGGTGAGTTTTGAGCCCCGCCCCTTTGGGGGTGGGGTCTCAATTATGAAAAGACATGGCAAATGACAGACCTGGAGTAGTTTTTGATGTTGGATCTCTGCTGAGCAAAGAGAGAAGGCTCCCTTGAAAAGAGACAAGCCGTTCACCTGACAAATCACAGCTGTCTTTATGGAGAGAGGCAAAGCTTAGAGACCCTCAGAGTCCACAGCTGACCTTGTGGAGGAAACAGAAGAGCAGAGCCCAGAGAGAAACACAGCACTGGAAATAGAGGAACCCAAGAAGCCTGAACCCTGGCAAATGTCGGGAGCTCTCTTGCCCCAGACAGGGTAACAGACTTTGGTAAAGAAAGAAACTTATGGTTCATAGCCTGGTAACTGTAAGCTTCTACCCCAAGTAAATATCCTTTATAAAGACCAAGATATTAATGGTATTTTGCATCAGCACCCCTTTGGCTGACTAAAGGTTTCCAGAACATAAAAAGGAGTTCAGTAATGTTGCACACTATAAGATCAATGCTCAAAAATCAGTAGCATTTCTATACTCCAATAACGAGCAAACTGAGGAGGAAATCAGGGGGAAAATGCCATTTACAATAGTAACTAAAAGAATCAAATACCTAGGAATAAATTTAACTAAAGATGTCAAGGAATTATATACAGAAAAGTACACAACACTGTTAAAAGAAATCAAAGAAGACTTAAATAAATGGAAAAATATTCCCTGTTCATTGATAGGAAGACTAAACATCATCAATATGTCTATCCTACCCAAACTGATCTACAGATTTAATGCAATCCCAATAAATGCCAACACTGTATTTTTTAAGGAACTGTAAAAATAACCACAAAATGGAGAGGCAAGAGGCCCTGAATTGCCAAAGACATATTGAAAAAGAAAAATGAAGTTGGAGGTATCACATTACCTGACTTTAAAACATACTACAAAGCTACAGTGATCAAAACTGTGTGGTACTGGCACAAGGATAGACTTACTGACCAATGGAAACGAATTGAGAATTCTGATATAGATCCTCACATATACAGTTATCTGATATTTGACAAGGCCATGAAGCCCAATCAGTTGGAAAAAATGGCCTCTTTAACAAGTGGTGCTTGGAGAACTGGATATCCATATCCAAAAGAATGAGAGAAGAATACCATCTCACACCTTATACAAAAATTAACTCAAGATGGATCAAAGATCTAAATATAAGAGCCGAAACCATAAAGACCTTGGAAGATAATGTAGGGAAGCATCTACAGGACCTGGTAATAGGAAATGGTTTCATGAACTTCACAGCCAAAGCACAAGCAGCAAGAGAAAAACTAGATAAATGGGATCTCATCAAAACTAAAAACTTCTGCACTTCAAAGGATGTTGTTAAGAAAATAAAAAGACAGCCTACCCAATGGGAGAAAATATTTGGCAGCCATATATCTGATAGGAGCCTAATATCCTGCATATATAAAGAAATCCTACACCTTGAAAATAAAAAGACAAACAAACCATTTAAAAAATGGGCAAGTGAACTGAAAAGACACTTCTCCAAGGAAGAAATACAAATGGTTAAAAAGCACATGAAAAAATGCTCAACATCGCTTGCTATCAGGGAAATGCAAATCAAAACTACAATGAGATACCATCTTACACCCATCAGATTGGCAGCTATTAAAAAACAGGAGACACCAAATGTTGGAGAGGATGTGGAGGAATACGAACCCTCATCCACTGCTGGTGGGACTGTGGTATGGTCCAGCCACTGTGGAGGAGAGTTTGGCGGTTCCTCAGAAAACTAATAGATCTTCCATATGATCCAGCAATTCTACTGCTGGGTATATACCCAGAAAAACTGAAAGCAAAGGCATAAACAGATATATGCACACCAATGTTCATAGCGACATTGTTCACCTTTGCCAAAAGTGGGAATCAGCCATGGTGCCCATCAACAAAAGAATGGATAAGCAAAATGTGGTACATACATACAATGGAATATTACTCTGCTGCAAGAATGAATAAAGTGCTAACACATGGAATAACGTGGATGAATCTTGAAGACCTTATGTTGAGGGAAGCAAGCCAGGCACTGAAATATGAACAGTATATGATCTCACTGATTTGAACTGAGGAAAGTGAGCAGTCTCTGAGAACCATTGTCTGAAAGATAGGTTAACAAGGGAGAGAAAGAGAAGAACAGGTTTTGAGCCATCACCCATATGGACATAATCTATGGTAAAGGGATAAGTATAGTTGCATATTGAAGGATAGGACAGATAGGTAGTGATATTACTGGGTTTGGTGGTGCAGCCATTGACAGGTGGGTTGATTAGGAAGGGAAGATTCAAATATCCAGGGCATGGAACTATGAATCTTGACATTCCATGAGTCAAGACAGGGGAGTGTCATATGCTCCAGGGGTGTGTGGGGGGGAACATTTAAGATCTAAAGAGGTATTTAGTGGTCATGGGAAAGGTTTTTCATTACCTTACAGTAATGGACACAGGACATGTTAAATAGCATAAAAAATTATTAAACTTTATCATCTAAATTCTAAATTATACTGTAAACCATTGACAATGTTTAGTTGCTATATTTTGCTATCTGTATAACAGTTATAACATGCTAACCTCCAAAAAAGAGGGGGGGTTTAATATGGGGTGGGGAAGGGGGGGTGGTTTTTTATCTGGGAGTGTCTGGTACTCGGTGTGTGACTCTGCTCTGCCTAAAACTTCTTTGAAAATTAAATCAAAATTTGGGAGGCAATGGGGATTGAGAGGGGGAAGGTGTCATGGCACACCAGACATCCGATAACACAGTGATAAAAGGAAAAAAATTATATATATATATTTTTTTTTTAAAAAAAGACATTGCTTTTGCTTTTTTCCCATTTTTTGAATGTCCCAATCTGCTAATTATACTTTGTTTTGTTTTCTGTTTGATGTTTTTTTTTTTTGTTTGGTTGGATTTTTTTCCTGACTTTCCTTATGTTTGTCTCTTTCATGTAAGCTTATCATTGTAGTTTCTTTTTCCTATTAAGTGTATTTGAATATTTTATGAACTACATGTTCATGGAAGATTTAGATCACAGAAGGGTTACAATGGGTACTGCAGGGGATTATTGTTGGGGGGTGTCTGTGAGGGGGGATCATGGGAGTAAGTTCATCTGAATATACATGAAAGATATAAAAAATTGTTCAAAATATCAAAGGATGGGGCATGGTCATGGTGGGTGGACAATCACACAATAAATGAGGGAATCTGAATTCCTAGCCTGGAGAGGTCTGCCACATTCTCCAAGGGAGCAGCAACAGACCTCTATGTTCAGGGACAGTGTCTGTCAAAGAGGATGGCCCACATATGAGTTCTTTTTATTGATGATTACCCTTATGAGTCTTTACTCTTGTAACTGTAACTTAGCTTACTGTTATGGGGTGCCTAAGGGTTGCCACCTGAAAGCCTCCTTTTTGCCCAAATATGGCCTCTCTCTAAGCCAAACTCAGCATATGAATGCATTACCTTCCACCCGACGTGGGCCATGACACCCAGGGATGAGCCTCCCTGGCAATGAGGAATTAATACAAAGTGCCAACTGGCAACACAAGTGGAAAAACACCTTGAATAAAAGGGGGAAAAGGTAAAGACAAATGAGTTCAAGTGGCTAAAAGATTTCAAAGAGTCGGGAGTTCATCCCATAGGTAATGCTTACACACACCTCAGTAGGAGCTCATAGAACATCAAAGTGCATATCATCCCACACAGAGGGGCTCCTGAGAGCTCTGGAGACATCCAGGTCCTATATAAGGGGGGGTAGCCCCAGAGATTGATGCCTTATCAGTGGGCTCTAGTTTGGAATCCGTGCTCCTGAGAGTGACAGAATTGGACTCAAATAAGTCCTCCCTGCACATGGTTCATCAGTCCCTTCTATTCAAACCTATATGTGATGCTGGAGTTTTTAGGTATACTTCCAGAGACTGGAGCCTCTGGACTACCTATGTGCCAGGTGTGGGTGGAATCAGAGTGGAGCTGCAACTCCTACCCTACAGCTCAATAGACTCATCCAAGTCACCTGGTGAGGAGGCAATGATTGGTAATGGCCATCCCAGAGAATGGAGAGGGCCTGCATCTGCAGGCAGGATCATCCCACCCACCATATCCATGGTATATAAACCCTCTCTTACTTGGAGGTGGAGTGGACATCACCATCCCGGTTCCCTCAGGATTGGAGGAAGAACTATGGACTAGAGTGGACTTGATGGTATTTTGTTGTACACATATGGTGATTCTAGCAATGGAAGAAATTATAACAGTGAGGTGGAGCCAGTGGCCACTGGACACTTTCGGGGCAGGGAGGGGATGTGCAGTTGAAATACAGGGGCTTTTTCAGGATTTGGAGATTGTCCTGAGTGCCGTTGTGGCAACAGATGTAGGCCATTTTAAATCAGCACACACCATTCAGAACTGTGTGGGAGAGAGTGTGGTCTATGATGTGAACTGTGGTCTATGGTTGTTGGCAAGACCCCAGGATGTATAAGTCCATTGAGGGTGATGGGCCACACTTGTGGGAGATGTTTGTGTGAGATGTGTTGGGAGGTGTGGGAGGTGGGGAACTTGCGAATACCGGTAGTTTCCATGTAATATTTTAGGTAACCTAAGCACCTCTTTAAAAACATAAAAAAAAATTTATATATATAACATTTCTGTAAGCAAAGGCACATATATGCATATATATTTATATATAATTTTACAAATATTGGTATGTATTGTGAAAATTTTATTTTTATACACAATAAAAAATAAATAAATTAAAAAACAAACAAACAAAACAAAAAACAAAAAAAATAAAATACATTATATGGCAGGTCAATAACAAATAAGTGCAGATTTGGAAAAGGAAGTAAAAGTGTTATAATTTCCCCGGTAAACTTTAAAGAATATTAAATAGTGCATCTCATCCCAATCAATAGAAGAGAATAAAATGGAACAAAATAGGCAGTCCAAAACAAAGTATTCAGCATTTCTTGGGTTGACATTTTTTCTGGGGCCATCTTACTCATACATCTTTGGAAGCTGCAACTTTCTTTTCCTTCAGAAGACTGAAAGTTCCAGGGTTGATTTATAGGGTGTTGTTTTGTCCCCATTATAAATCAAGGGCTGTATCACTCCCCAATTTCCTAGTTATGAAGTCACCAAATTGGATGTGATGCTCATTTGAAGCCTGAAGAGCCATGAATGATAGAATAATTAAAAAGGAGGAATTGTTGTGCTTCCCAAATTGGATGCTTATATGATTGATATTGGATCATTCCTCTTTTCTAATGAATGCATTCAATGCTATAAATTTCCCTCTAGGCACTGCTTTTGCTGCACTCCACTAACAATGAAGAAGCATAGGACATTAAGAAGCAGAAAGAACCACATAACAAATGGCTTGTGGGTGAAGCTATATCCATTTCCACAACAGTACAGACTTAAGATGGAGGCAGAGAATGTAAGAAAGTTGGAAAAATAATTTCTCTGGCCACAAGCATTTTTTCCACAAAATAACACTTCTATGAATGTAATTTCACTTTGAAGGAATTTGCTACATGCTTATCTAAGCATGAGAGAATCTATGTAAGGAAAAAAGACTGGAAGAAAATGAGTTTTGCCTTTAGGTACAAATCATATCTCACAAAACATGAAAAAATGCAGAGTGGACAGAAACAAAATAATATAAAGTAAGCAGAAAAGCCTTCAACCATAAGCACTGGTTCATTAAACATCAGAGTATTCATTCTGGAGAAAAGCCCTCTATATGCAATGAATGTGGAAAAGCCTTCAATCAGAAGGAAAACCTCATTAAGTATTTGAGAATACAAACTGGAGAGAAACCCTATGACTGTGACGTATGTGGGAAAGCTTTCATTCAGAAATCAAGCCTCATTACACACCAGAGAAGACAAACTGGAGGGAAACCCTATATATGTAAGGAATGTTGGAATGCCTTCAGTAGCAAATTAAATCTCACTGACCATGAGAAAATTCATACCGGAGGGAAACCCTATATATGTAAGGAATTTTGAATAGCCTTCAGCCATAGTCAGAATCTCATTAAACATTATAATTTTGATACTGGGGGGAAACCCCGTGAATGTAATGAATGTGAATCTCCAAAGAATCTCCACCTCCAGTCTGTGCAATTTTTGCCAATCTTTTAAGGTACTGGCTGTGGCTGTGCAATTCAGTATGTCGTTCTCCTCTTGGAAAAGTGCACTTGCAGTTTGTTCTGAAAACTGCTTCTCCCACATCATCTTTCACACTCATCTGTTTTTGGAAAAGATGCTGAAGGCCAGAGCATAAAGGGTTAAGCATTTAAAAACATGTTTGCTGACAGAGAAACATTAGTAAATGTCTTCAAGGACACTGCATACTGCAAACATCAGTAGGAGAAGGCAGAGCAGAATGAACACACCACTAAGATGTTATTGTCTGAATTCCCAAGAAAGATTGTCTGGGAACACAGAAACAGCCCTCTTATCTACCAAGCTGAGGAACTAGTGAAGGACGCCTTACTTTTGTTATCTGCTTTGTAGTATACAAAGCAGCTTCAGCCTTAGTAAACTTGCCTGCATTCCACATTGAGTGAGGTCCCCTGATCCCAAATTTTCTTTGGATCATTCCCAGCACCCTTTACCTCCATGTTGAATTATAACAGATGGCCCCCACCTTTGGCACAACTACACTTTTCTCTTTATCAGTGACGTGGAAAGAAGGACAGCTGGGTCGGACAGTCCTTATATTCTGTTGGTGAGTCGAATAATCTTTATCATCAGGGAAATGGGTAATCAGTTGACCCACTTAGAGGAATATTCCCAATTTTGATAACCCTTTTAAAGAATACAGGGGTATCTGTGATGATCTTAGAGTTACTAAAACTCTTTTATCTTGTACAAAAACATTTTTATGTATGGTCTTTGTATAGTCTTATTTCTGTTGCTCTTGAACATTACATTCAGATGAAAATGAACATATTAAAATGGATAAAGCTATTGCTAAAACTATAGCAGAACAAGCTAATGATGATTTTAATGAAAATATATATGAAAAACTTAATGAAAAGGCAAAAACAGGTAAACTCATGTGTAATATAAAGAAAAAAAGAAAAAAAGGAGCTTGTGGACCTTTTCCAGCGGTCATTAAACTGTCCAATCCAAAAGATAATTTATTGTCTTTGAACCAGCATCTGCACCTCCTACAACATTTGATGACCCTCCAAAAGTTTTGTTTTAGTGCCAGCACCATACTCTTTAATTCTGAAAGGTATAGCACATGGAATAGAGAATAAATTCAGCAGTTTTGCAATTTTTTTTCTTTTCCAGTAATGGTTACTCAAATTCCAGTAGATGCTAACAATCCCCAAGGGGGTGTACAATATGAGCATGTTCATATTGTACCTCATATCCTATTACTTTTAAAACCATCAAAAAATTTTAAAAAGCATGCACTCAATATGGTGTAAATTCTCCTTATACTCAAGAATTGGTGCAAGAAATGGCACAAGCAAACAGATTAATAACCTGGATTGGGATTTGTTAGATCAAGCTGTTCTTAATTCAGCAGAAATTTTTCAATTCAAAACTTCGTGGGCTGATAAAGCTACCATTGTAGATAATGAAATCAATGGCAAAATCCACCAGTGTCTATTACTGATGAACAAATATTAGGAACAGATGAATGGGCTGGGATTCCTCGTCAAGCTCAATATGATGATATTGTCATTGTACAAGTGTGATTGTGCTGCCTAGCTGCCTGGCAATGAATCTCCATCCCTGGACAGGCTTTACAATCATTTTCAAAAATTGTTCAAGGAAATACTGAACCCTATGCTGAATTTGTAGCAAGGATGGCAGATGTAGTCAACAGGACAGTAACTCAATCTGATCTTAAAGAAATGCTTATTCTAGTGTTGGTTTTGATAATGCTAACAGTGAGTGTAAAAGGCTTTATATCTGATAAAGGCAAATGGATGGACTTTAGAGAATTATATAAAAATATGCCAAAACATTGGGCCTAATACTTATAACATGAACCTTCTTGCAGCTGCTCTAAAGGGATGTAGTCCTATGATTACTAATTTAAATTCCTTTAAATGTGGGATACCAGGTCATATGAAAAAATATTGCCAAGTCACAAGTAGTGTAAGAGCTACTTTTAGGGGCAATAATAAATCAATACCAACTCGTGTGTATCCAAAATGTCAAAAAGGGTTATACTGGGCCAAGGAATGCCATTCGAAATATCATAAAAAGGGTAGTCTCATTTGTAAGTTGAGAAACTCCCAAGCGGGCCTTGCTCAAGACCCTAAGACAAACAATATGAGCATATTTCCCAGTCTTGTTCAAATCTACCCAGTCAGCAACATAGCAGTTCACTCCAGCCTGTAACAGAACTTAAGGCAGCTACCAAAAGCAGTACAGCTGTTGCTCCTTCCTCAGCTGGAACAAAGTTTATTACTCCTTCACTGGGTATACCCAAAATTAAGAACAGGAATTAAAGGGCCTATCCCAGAAATCTGAACTTTGAGCCTAAGTGTACACCTAAAGAGGTCTAATCATAAATATATATGTTAAATACCTGTATAAACTTCTAAATTAGAACTTAACTGTATTTATGCTGTTTAAGTTGTCCTGGCTGCTTGCTGATTATGAATAAAATTGTTTCAGAGAATAAGCTTATATATTACAGGTAACAGATTCCAGAAAAAAATCTTAAAAACAGTAAAATCAAAGATGTGAAATGATGAAGGGCTTGAAGACAGCCACACCAAAGAAGTGAAAATTATGGGTCAAATTAGTAAGCATTATGTTTCTGTTAGTGTGTCATAATTCTTTTTTGTATTTGTCTGTTTGTTCAGTGTCAGTGTACATTTTGATACCTCCAGATGGTTATATTAAATTGATAAAATGAAAATTATTATAAGAGCTCTATTCAAAGGGCCAGAAATTGTATAAGCCTTTATATTAACCAATAAATATGGATATGAGTTTAAAATCATAAAAATTGTTATACTCAAATTAAAGCATTATTCTAACAAGTTTGTTTAATGTTGAGGTAATTATGTGTTGTCAGATGTTTGCTTGGAAATAGTTGCCAAAATCATTGTGGTAATATAAGTATGGAAGGTATAGAGAATGTGCTTTTATTATTAAAGAAAAGAAAGTAATTTTACCCTAAGATAAAATGACCAGTTATTAAAACACAATAAAATGTGGGACAAAACCTGAATAAATACAAAAAGTGCAAAAGGCATGTGGAAAACTAATGTTCATGGTCAAAGCTAAGTAAGACTTAAGCAGTCTATCTAAAAGAATTTATAAGCTTTAATGTCAAACAATGTAATAATATAAAGTTAAAGTTTTATTCTTTCTCAAAGTTTCTGAAGTCACTAGTCTGTTCTGGTAAAAGTTTACAAACTTTTCCTCTGAAATAATAAGTATGCAATAAAGAAAGTCTGTTTTATCAAATAGCTTCCATGGAGCGACAGGTCTTATCACTTTTAAAAAGAACACAATGTTCGAACATGCTTTCTCAAAGTCAAATCCTGAAGCATAGCTTTTATTTCAAACTGTCACATATAAGTTGGTCTTTAACCTAAAAAAAACAAACAAAAAAAAAACTAAAATACTGAAAATAGTTAAATTGATGTTATATAAGTTGAATGAAGTAAATAAAACTGTAGTATAATTAAAAGAAATTTTCTAACTTTATAGCAATTAAAGTTATATGAAAAATGTTCATATGAATACTTTAAAAGTGTATAAAATTCCTGAAAATATAATAATGTTTTAATATAATAGTAAATAATATATGATGTTATTAATCATAATTTTTAGTTAAAACTACAAGAAGAAAGCAACCATTAAAGGCTGCCAGGGTAGTGCATAACAGTAAAATATAGTAAAATAAAATAACAACCCTGCAGCATGTAGTGGTCTCAAATATTGCCATTTGTTGCAAAAAAATTAATATCCAGTTATGTCACTCTCACTTTGTTTTAAAACTTGCTAAAGCTTTCTTTAATATTTTCTTAAACAAGTCAAGCCAGCCCACATACCACTTCCTTTAAAGCAGCCAAGAATAAATCAAGTTTATATTCAACACTGTAAGGAACAGCACCAATTCTAATTATAATGTTAATAACAAAACCAATGCAAGTATTAAAATTATGAGTTAATGTATTACCCCATAGACCAAATGGGAAATGCTAATTTGTTTTTACCTATGCCTCAAACAATACAAAATAAAGAAATTGAGGTCATTCTATTCATACTACTAAGAATCTTAAATGCTTAAGAAATAAAAGTTTATTCACTGGATGTCTGTTGTATAATCTACTACAGTTATGAATTCTGTATAATATACTTACATACTATTCAAAACGTTAATACAATAAATTTCATACTTAAGTAATTTAATAACTTGTATACTACACGTAAATGTGTTTTATTAAATGTATATGTAAATCTCTGGTTTGAGTTTTGACAGTCCTGAACATAAATGTATTAAAAAACAAGTCTTGCAAGTCTTCTTCAAGCCTAAAAGTAAAGCATCATACAGAAAACGTTATTAATAAGAAAAACCAATACCTTGCTAGTTAACACTTTTCACATTTCAGGAAAAATATTGAAAATTAAAATAGTAATCCATCAAGAAATTTTGTAACAAATTAGAAAAGATAAAGGGCATTTCAATGGGCGTTGTATTCCTCCCTGGGGGAGCTGGCCACTCTCCCAGAGATTGATGCATAAACCTTAAAATGTACTGTCCAGAGAGTGTTGTATTCTTTCCTGAGGAGTCTGGCCCCTTCCTCAGGAATTACCAAAATATTCTCAAGTTGGCATCTATAGTATCAAATTCATTAATCCTAAACACAGTCAACCAAATCTCTAGTATCAGTTGCTACTTCAAAACTTCTCAGCTAAAAGCTAAATATTGATATCTATATATATATAATACTGCTCTATGTATCTGTCATTCTGTAAACTTTTTCAATATTGACTTAATCTTTCAATTAGTTATGTTATTTTTTTGTTACCCTAATTGTCAATAAAAGCTTAAATTAAATTAAAGATATATTAACATTTATCTTGAATCTATCCAGGACTCTAGCCAAAAATAAGCCAAGTATATCAGTGTATCCCCTGATTTAGTAAGCCTGTGAATTTATGTATACTTCTCATTAAAAATTAACAGTTAAACCTCTATAAATGCTACAAAAACTAAAAAGGTGGAAATGGTGAGTTGCAAGAACAATTATATTAAGCATTATTAACAATAATTTTTTTAAGGCAAAGGTCAGATTCATATACATCAGAAGCAGAGCATTTCTGGCAAAAATCAGGCAATAACAGAGAAACAAATATTGGACAACTAGTTTATTGAAAGCATAAAAATAATAATCAATGGAATAAGGCCAAAATTAAGTTATGATATAGGGTTGAGATTTTGCTCTTATCATTACAGATAAAGGAGACCAGCTTTGAGTCCTGTCCAGATGTCTGAAAACTAGACATAAACGAGCTGAAGAAGCTGACACAAAAAGCAGAAAAGATGGTAACTTCTAAAAGGCAGAATGTCATTCTAACAGAGTTATTCCTTGCTATGCTTACCATGACAAACACAGCAGTAAGTAGCGCACTTTCACATAATTATACATATTGGGCTTATATTACTAATTCACCTCTTTTAGAATTGTTGGCTTGGGGAAAAAAATCCTACCCTGTTTATATTAATCAGTTTCTTCATTTTCCTGGGCCTGTTGATTCTTGCCTTCATCTAAAACATGAGGAGGAAGGGAAATTTATTGAAAATTTAACCTTGCCTTTTATTGAATGACCTAACTGCATAGGCTCCATGGATCCATGTATACAGCCCCAAAATCATTGTACAAAATGATAAATGGCATACATGCCATGTTTCATCTGAGATTGTGCTCTTTAATTATCCCTATAGAATTGTAAAGAATTGGGCCCTTATAGGGATACTGAAAACTAATGGAAACACAACCATAAGTTGAAAATTAATAATTCAACAAAAACAACTAAGGAAAACTTTCATTATTTTTAGAATTTTGAGGACATCATAAGTATAAATACATCACTAAATTGGACTCATGAAGGAAGATTTATCCCACAACTATGGGACACTAAACTTAAAAAAATCTAAAAATTATTTGTGGTAATTATTTTAGAGAACTAGCCAAATTTTTGAATGGCAAGGCAGTAAAACTAATATTTCCAGTATAAAAAGAAAAGCCACCTAGTTTCTTAAAGCATGTGTATGGGATCCCATTGTTTTTATAGTAGGAGCAGTGAGCATTCATCAAACATGGTTTTTTTGCAGCAGTTGCTCCCTTTACACTTCTTTATCAGAATCTCTTTTACAGGAGAGTTCTACTGCAGTTCAAATAGGATGACGGCATCATGGAATATGGCTTCCGGTTCACATGAATCACTTCTGGTAGTCTTCCCTTGAGAGTAAAATGCTTTGGCACATTCTAAATCATTATTTGAAAAGAACGAAACATTTAATTGGAAAATTATAGCTGCTGCATTAGGGCTTATAGGTATTATTACACCTGCTGCTGTGGCAGGAAGTGCACTACATGTGAATGTCCAAACACAACAATATGTTAAAAATTGGCATTATAATGCTAGTGAGATATGGCATAGTCAGGCATATATAGATGAGCAAATAATAGGCTTAATGACTTAGAGATGGCTGTAACACAAATGGGAGATGAAATATGTAATCTAAATTTAAAACAAGGTTTGAAGTGTGATTGGAATAATAGTGCTATTTGTATCACTCCTCTCTCATACAATGATTCCCACTATGATTGGGGGAAAAATAAACATGATTTAATAGATCATCACACAAATTTATCTATAGAAAATACAGATTTGCAAAAAAGGATTTTGAGCATGTCTCTGAATCAACTTACTACACTTCCAGGAAGCAAATTTTGGCAATCAGTGACAGATCAATTGCATAAAATAAACACCTTACATTGATGGAAATCAACCACTGTACTTGCTAACTTTGGTGTGGTGATCATTGGTGCTCTGCTTCTCTTAACTGTATTAGGAGGCATTTGCAAATCCCTGCTGTCCCACATTAATACAGCTGAAAGTGTCAGACATGCCAATCACTTGATTCTGTTTAAAATTCTTAACTCTCAAACCCCTGTCATGGAGCTTGGCTGG
>JAKSZT010054204.1:773887-833736 GCA_026826555.1 Tolypeutes matacus
CTCTCAGGAACCCCACTGAGTGGGGTTCCTGAGAGCTTCGGAGACACCCTGGTCCTATATAAGGGGGGATAGCCCTAGGGACTGATGCCTTATCAGTGGGTTCTATTTTGGAATCTGTGCTCCTGAGAGTGACAGAATTAGACTCAAATAAGTCCTCCCTGCACATGGTTCACCAGTCCCTTCTATTCAAACCTATATGTGATGCTGGAGTTTTTAGGTATACTTCCAGAGACTGGAGCCTCCCGCCTACCTATGTGCCAGGTATGCATGAAATCTAGGTGGAGCTGCAACTCCTAACCTACAGCACAATGGACTCATCAAAGTCACCTGGTGAGGAGACAACGATGGGAAATGGCCATCCCAGGGAATGGAAAGGCCCTGCATCTGCAGGCAGGATCATCCCACCCACCATATCCATGGGATATAAGCCCTCTCTCACTTGGAGTTGGAGTGGACATCACCATCCCAGTCCCCTCAGGATTGGGGGAAGAACTCTGGACTAGAGTGGACTTGATGGTATTCTCTTGTTCACATATGGTGATTGTAGCAATGCAAGAAATTATAACAATGAGGTGGAGCCAGTGGCCACTTGACACTTTTGGGGTAGGGAGGGGATGAGCAGTTGAAATACAGGGGCTTCTTTGGGAGTTGGAGGTTGTCCTGAGTACTGTTGTGGCAACGGATGTAGGCTCTTTTAAATCAGCACACACCACTCAGAACTGAGTGGGAGAGAGTGTGGTCTACAGCGTGAACTGTGGTCTATGGTTGGTGGCAAGGCTCCAGGATGTGTAAGTTCATTGAGGGTGGTGGGCCACACTTGTGGGAGATGTTTGTGTGGGATGTGGTGGGAGGTGTGGGAGGTGGGCAACATGGAAATCTCTGTGGGTTCCGTGTAATATTTTGGGTAATCTAAGCACCTCTTAAAATATATGTATATATATATATATATATAAATAACATTTTTGTAAGCAAATACACATATATGCATATATATTTATATATCATTTTGCAAATGTTTGTATGTATTGTGAGAATTTTGATTTTTACCCATAAAAAAAAATAGAAATGTAAAAGAATATTCTTCAGGCAGAAATAAAATAATATCAGAAGGTTCAAGATTCAAGATGGATTGACGGAAAATGTCTGTTAATTAAATTCATATATATAAATGATTATTGAATGGGTAAAATAATAAGGATATCCATGGCCTAGGACATCAATAAAGTGTTAAAATACACCATAAAATAATAAATAGCATAAGATGGGTAAATGGATATGTAGCATTTGGATATTGTTATGAATTCCAAAAATATATATTGGATTGAAAACTGGTCTGTTAATCTGGGCATGATTAAGTTATAATAAGGGCATTGATTGGGCCACAGTCAGTAGGGCATTGAGCCCTGCCCCTTGGTGGGTGAAGTCTCAAACATAAAAATACATGGCAAAGGACAGAGCTAGAGTAGTTTCTGATGTTGGAGTTCTGATGAGCAAGGACAGAAGGCCCCGGGGGGAAAGAGACAAGCCATTCACCTGACAGTTCACTGGACTTGTGGAGAGAGGCAAAGCTTAGAGACCCTCATAGTCTACAGCTGACCTTGTGGAGGAAACAGAGGAGCTGAGTCCAGAAAAAAACGCAGGACTGGGAACCCAAGAAGCCTGAACCCTGGCAAATATCGGCAGCTCTCTTGCTCCAAGATGGGATAACAGACTATGGTGAACGAAGAAATGTATGCTTTATAGCCTGGTAAATGTAAGCTTCTACCCCAAATAAATATCCTTTACGAAGACCAACAGATTCCTGGAATTTTGTATCATCACCCCTTTGGCTGACTAATACAGGATATAAAATGATTTAAAATATATTATTTGGTAAGTCAATAACAAATAATACGTGCAGATTTGGAAAGGCAAGCAAAAGTGTTATAATTTCCCTGGTAAACTTTAAAGAATATTAAATAGTGCATCTCATCCAAAGAAATAGAAGAAAAAAATTGAACAAGAATAGTCAGTCCAAAACAAAGTATTCAGGATTTCCTGGGTTGCCATTTTGGCCTTTATTCTGGGGCCACCTTACCCATGCATTTTGGAACTGCACCATTCTTATCCTTCATGAGTTTGAAGGTCGCAGGGTTGATTTATGGGTTTTTGTTTTGTCCCCGTCATGAATCAAGTGCTGTATCAATTCCCCATTTCCTATTTTTGAAGTCACCAAACTGGATGTGATGCTCATTTGAAGCAAGAAGAACCATGAATGATAGAACAAATAAAAAGGAGATATTATTGCACTTCCCAAATTGGACGCCTAGATGATTGATAGTGGATATTTCCTCTATCTAATTAATGCATTAAATCCTAAGAATTTCTCTGTAGCACTGCTTTTGCTGCCCACCACAAACTATGAAAATGCATAGGCATTAAGAAGCAGAAAGAACCACATGGCCAAAGGCTTGGAAGTGAAGGTATATCCAGTTCCACAACAGTACAGACTTAAGATCAAGACAGAGAATGTAAGAAAGTTGGGAAAATATGTTCTCTGACTGCAAGCATTGTTTCCTCAAAATAACACTTCTAAGAATGGAACTTCACTTAGAAGGTATTTGCATCATGCTTACCTAAGCATGAAGGAATCTATTTAAAGAAAATAGAATAAAGAGAATTCGTTTTGCCAGTTTGCCCCCATGGCAGTCCTCCCCTTTAAGTGTAATGAGTGTGAAGTTTTCTTGGAAATTCAACCTCATGAGATACCTGAGAATTAATCCTTCAGGGAAACCATTTGGAATTTCATGTATTTAGGAAAGCTAGAGACAAATCAAAGAAACATGGAGGATTAAAACCCAGTATATGTAAGGAATATTGGTATTCCTCAGCCAGGCTTTAAATCTCATTGAGGATGACATGTTCATACATTATTTAATATTGTAATGAACATGGGAATGCTCCCATCTGAAATAAAATTCATGGAATATGAGAAAATTCAAACTAGAGAGAAAGAATATGAGTCTCCTGAATATAGTCTGCTCTTTACAGTCATTTTTTTACACCTCATTTTAAATGCCATACAGGGGAACAAGCATAGAAATGTAATTGATGTGGAAAAGTTTTCAACCTGAAAAACCCTCTTTATTCATCAGAAAATTCTTACTAAAGAGAAATCATATATATGTGGGAAAGCTTTAATTCCAATGTCAAATCTCAGATACAAGTGATTTCCTAATGCAAAGACCCTATGCATGTAAGGCATGTGAAAAAGGCTTTTGGTACAAATCTTATCTCACCGAAAATGAAAAATCTCATAGTGTACAGAAACAAAATGAATGTAAAGAATGCAGAAAAGCCTTCAGCCAAAAGCAATAATTCAGTTAACATCAGAGGATTCATTCTGGAGAAATATATGTGCAATGAATGTGAAGAAGTCTTCAACCAGAAGGAAAAATCGTTAACCATCTGAGAAAACATACTGGAGAGAAACTCAATGAATGTGATGGATGTGGAAAAGCTTTCATTCAGAAATCAAGCTTCATTACACACCAGAGAAGACAAACTGGAGAGAAACCCTATATATGTAAGAAATGTGGAATAACCTTCAGCCAGAAGCAGTATCTCATTAGACATTACAACCTTCCTACTGGAGAGAAACCCTGTGATTGTAATGAATGTGAGTCTCTAAAGAGTCTCCACCTTGAGTCTGTGCAAATTGTTGCCAATTTTTTAAGGAAGTGGCCGTGACTGTGCAATTCAGGATGTCTTTTTCCTCTTGGAAAAGTGCACTTGCAGTTCGTTCTGAGATATGCTCCTTCCACATCTTGTTCCACACTCATCTGTGTTCAGTTTGTTACCACTAATTTATGGAACAGAACTCGAGATTTCTCTTAGTTGATGTAAAGATGGGCTTTCCAATTATTTCATATTATCCTTGTTTACACTGGTCCTTTAACCCATTACATTCTAGGTAAACATTTAAAAGATTACCATTTTAAAAATAATGCTGCTCATTATTGTAACATTTTCTTATAAGGCACCACAACCATTTATATTTTTTCAGTTTCTTCACCTGATTCTGATGTGGATTCAAGTTTAACAGTCACTGAACTAAGTGGCCTCCTTTCTACTTAACTCAAATTTTCCTTATTAATTTAAATCAGAAATGATCCTTTCATAATTAGATGATATACTTCTTATCTCAAGTATTGTAAGAGGTTAGAAAATTTATTTATATTCTTAAGTTGTATGCCAATATTTTTCTCATACATGATAGGGTGTGGGATGGATGAAACTAAAGAATGCATGTATTTTCAAACAGAAATGTGTACCCCAAAATCTGCCAGTGCAGATAATTCTGAGAAATGAGGAATGGCAGTATCAGCTAGAGAAGGAATGACTGTTTGCCATAACACACATAAATTATTTTTATACTCTTTGCATGAATAATTTAGTTATAATTTAAAAGAAATTATGAAAATAGTACACAAAGAAATCATGCAAAGTGGTTGGTTTGAATATATCTATTTGTTTCTACAACATTAATGGGGTGAAGGGGCATTTCCCTTCACCCTTTGCTAATAGAGTCCCCTATAAAGGGAAAGTGCTCACTCCCTTCAGCACTCGCTCCAGCTGTCTGGACCGGTGGAGGACCCCACAGAGTGGGAGTGAGCATGGAGTACGAGGAGCATGGACCCGACAATGTGAAGACCACACTGCTCTCTGCACGTGTCCAGTTGGAGGGTTGTTAGCCCCAAAGTAGAAGACGGACTTCCTGCTGCTTTCTCCCCAGTGAAGACCCGCTAGAATGACTCACATCACTAACTGAGACTGTGCCTTTTAAGCAGGGCTTTCTACCTGTTCTTTGTGGATTTAAACCTATGATGATGGTTTTCATTGGGGCTCTGAGAGTTTGGTTACCAAACAGGACACTCCCTCTTTGGCTTGGGGGAACTGCAGTGAGCAGGTGTTACATTCCAGCTTCTTCAGGTGTTCATCAGCTTCTTCCCATCAAATCCCTCCGTTCTCTTCTGGGATTGAAGAGGTCTGCATCAGTTTTAACTTTGTTCAAAATGTGTTGAAAATTTTATATTTAATTATTCTGAGAAATATCTGGCATCTGCACCCTCTGAGGTTTTCTGCAAACATGGCACTCTCTCACAACCTCACTTCTATTCTTGTCTTCCCTAAGTCCCAGGACTTTCTGGGATTCCCATACTATTCATTAGGGTTACTGGCATAATGCTGCTGATTCTGGTGATGTTATTGCTGTAGCCAATGCTGTAATGTGAATTTTGACAATTGTTTCCTGACACCAACAGGTTTCATCTTGGCATTGCCCTTTCTTTAGCTGCCCCAAGATTGGAGAGGTGAATGTAGAACTGGAAGCAGGAGACCTGAGTCTGTGCCTGAAACCCAGGAGGGGTGCAGTACGAGAAGCCTCCTCAGAGGGTGAACACTGGAGGCCAAGGGAAGGAGGGAAGGGCAAAGGAGCAGGAGCAGGAAGACTCCTTTCTGTGCCCTGACACCTCTGCTGCACCAGACCCCAGTTCCCATGTTTTTATCTGACCCTGCCCACCTGGTCAAGCCCTGTCTGTGGTAGGTTCATCATTCTGGGGCATCTGTGACTTTAGTCTAGTCCCCAAACCATATGACTCCCCTGCCTGATTTCCTCTCTTGTAGGCCTTGCTGACCAAGAGCACTTCCCCCTCTATCTTTCCAGTACTCATTCCCACCCATTCTTGAGATACCCACAGTTTACAAGTGAATTCACTGGGAGGCAACATCACACTGCCATTTGGGAACAGGGCACCTCTCCAACCCTCTGTCCCCAGCTGTTTGAATTTGCCAAGGTTGCCATAGCAAAATATCAGAATTAGGTTGGTTTTTATTTGAATTTATTAGGGTTAAAGTTTACAGTTCTGAGGCTATGAAAATGTTCAAATCAAGGTAACATCAAAAATGCTGTCTTAACAAGGGACCAGTGCTGCTAGACTCATGGCAAGGCAAATTTGAGGCCTGCTTTTCTCTCTCTGCCTTCTCTTCCAAACTCAGTTCCTCCCTGAGCTCAGCAGTGGGCCATCAGACAATATTGCTCACACCTCTCCCTTCTCCTCTGGTCTAGATATCTTCAGATTCAAGCTGCTCCATGACTCTAGCCTCTGGCCTCTCCCTCAGCCACTCAGGGTTTCTGTCTCTCTCCACAGCTGTAGGAGATCCTGGAGCCCTCTCCCATATGGCAGGGTAAACATGGCAGCAATCTCTCTTTGTGTTCCATATATGTAAGGCTTCAACACAATGATTGAGGTCCATCCTGGTGTCTGAAATCTAATCAGAGGCCATTAACTAAACTAAAGCAATCTAACAAAAAAATGACCTAATCAAAAGGCCCCTTATCTGAATCTAACCAATAAGTCCTACATACAAAAAGGCTTAAACACACAGCTATGGTATAGTAAGAACATATTTTTCCAGGGTCCACACAAGACTCAAATGAGGGCATTAACCCAGGGCACAGGGATCAGGAGGGGTCTCCTAAGTCTGGGGGAAATGGGAATTCCTGAAGCAGTGGCTGTACTTTGGGTGTGGCCATCATTGAGCAAATGGTTTTCTGACCACCATTACACTGGTCCCTGGAATGGTCCCAAGAATAACTCAAGATGGCAGACTAGTAAGACATGGGAATCTCTTCTCCTGAAAATAGCTAGAGAACAGGGTGACACCACCATGAAATAGATGTTCTAGGGTTTATGACAGCAGGTGATGTCTGCACACCACCCAGAGGAGAGTGGGAATAAACAGGGAAATCTCAAGGCAGAACCAGAACTGTGAGTTGGAACCAGCAGCAGCTGCTGCTGCCAGCACCCTCCCCCACACTCTTTAGAATTCTCGGGCCTCTGGGCATGCGACTACAGACAAAGGGGTCTCCAGGGATCTACCACTACCAGAAAGTGGAGAGAGAGGGACAGAGTCTTAGGCTGACTCAGGTTCTGACCTGCAAATTTGGGCTGTGGAGCCCCATGGACCCTTCCACATGGCAGTTTGCCCTGGGAGCCTAGGAAGGACTGGAGAAATCTGACCCTTGCAACATCCCTCTCTTCTACCATGGACTTATTGTTGAGGATTCCATAGGAAAGGGGGAAGAGAACCTGGGGCTGACCCTGCTTTTGACTCACAGGGTTAGCCTGCCCTGCCCTGAGAGCCCTTCCAGGCTGGGTGGGCCTGTGCCATTGTTTGCCTTGGAGCCTGCAAGAGGCTAAAGATATAGAAATCTCCTAACTCATCTGCTACTAACAGGGACTGATTATTGAGGATTCAGAGGGGAGAGTAAATATTTCCTAGCTGAGAAAAGGGAGGGGGTTACCAGAGAAGACTGGAGAACTGTCTCATAAATTTTGAATTACAAGAATCTTAGCCCCCAGACAGTAAGCTCTACCACAATGATCTGGTCTGTGTCATAACAAATACACTCCAACCAGGCATTGAATTGAGAGCTTTCAACAAGTGCATGCAATGTGGGAAGTGCAACATTATCTCCTTTTTATTTGTTCTGTCATTCATGGGTCTTCTTGCTTCAAATGAGCATCACATCCAGTTGGGAGACTTCATAACTAGTAAAAGGGGAAGTGATACAGCACTTGATTTATGATTGGGACAAAACAACACCCCATAAATCAACCCTGGAACCTTCAGGCTTCTGAAGGATAAGAAAGGTGTAGCTTCCAAAGATGCACGAGTAAGCTGGCCCCAGAACAAAGGCCAAAATGGCAACCCAGGAAATCCTGAATGCTTTGTTTTGGATTGACAATTTTTGTTCAATTTTTTCCTTCAATTTCTTTGGGTGAGATGCACATTTAATATTCTTTAAAGTTTACGAGGGATATTATAACATTTTTGCTTGCCTTTTCAAATCTGCATTTATTATTTATTATTGATTGGCCAAATAACATATTTTAAAATATTTTATATCCTGTATTACTCAGCCAAAGGTGTGCTAATGAAAATACCAGAAATCTCTGGGATTATATAAAGGGTATTTATTTGGGGTAGAAGCTTACAATTACCAGGCCATAAAGCATTAGTTTCTTCATTCACCAAAGTCTGTTATCCCGTCTTGGAGCAAGACAGCTGCCAACATTTTCCAGGTTTCAGGCTTCTTGGGTTCCTCACTTCCCAGGGATGTATTCTCTCTGGGCTCCACTTCTCTGTTTCCTCCACATGGTCAGCTGTAGACTATGAGGTTCCCTAAGCTTTACATCTCTCCACAAGGCCAGCTGTGAAGTGTCAGGTGAATAGCTTGTCTCTTTTCCCTGGGGCCTTCTGTCCTTGCTCATCAGAACTCCAACATCAAAAACTACTCCAACTCTGTTCTTTGCCATGTCGTTTTATGTTTGAGAACCCACCCACCAAGTGGCAGGGCTCAACGACCTACTGACTATGGCCCAGTCACGCCCTTATCATACCATAATCATGTCCAGATTAACAGAGCAGTTTACAAGCATAATCCAATATCTATTTTTGGAATTCATAACGATTTCAAACTGCTACATATCCAGTTACCAATCTTATGCTATATATTATTTTATGGTGTATTTTTAACACTTTATTGATGTCCTAGGCCACAGATAATCATTATTACTTTATCCATTCAAGAGTCATTTTTATATATGAATTTAATTAACAGATATTGTTCTTCAATCCATACTGAACCTTGAACCATATGAAATTATTTTCTTTCTGCCTGAAGAATAATCTTTTATATTTCTTTTAAAGTGAGTTGCTGCTAGCAAACTTTATTAGTTTTTACTTATCTTTAAATTTATTTAATTCAGTTCTTCCTGAAGGATTGAGATGAATTAAATCTCAGGCCCTCGATGATCTCCTTTTATTGAGAGCACCCTTAGGGTTGAATTTCTCCATTTTGTTGTAAATATAATCAGTTCTTTGGAGCAGGAATTAGGGGTTTTCCGTTTTACTGCCTACTTCCTGCCCCCCTACCCCTCAGGTAAAATCTGTGTGCTCTGGCTCTGGGGATGGGAATAATGGCACACATCTCTGAGTTACACACCTGATTTTGGAGCTATGATTTGGTGGAGAAAGCACAGTATATTGAATTATTCTTGGTAACGTTCTAGGGACCAGTGCAATAGTGGTCAGCACTGAAGTTTGCTCAATAATGACTCACCCAAAGTACAGCCACACCTTCATGAGTTCCAATTTGCCCTGGACTTAGGAGGCCCCTCCTGATCCCTGTGCCCTGGGTTAATGCCTTCATTTGAGTCTTGTGTGGACCAAGGAATAGTATGTTCTTATGAACCCATTGCTGTGTGTGTAAACCTTTTGTATGTAGGACATTTTGGTTAGATTTAGATAAGGGACTTTTCAATTAGGTCACATTTTGTTAGATTATTTTAGTTTATTTAAGGACCTCTGATTAGGTTTCAGGTACCAGGATGGACGCCAATTCTTGTGCTGAAGCCCTACATATATGGAACCCTCAGAGAGAATTCTGCCACGTTTACTCTGCCATGTGGGATAGGGCTCCAGGATCTCCTATAGCTGTGGAGAGTCACAGAAACCCTGAGAGGCTGAGGCAGAGGCCAGAAGTGGGAGCCATGGAGCAGTTTGAAGCTGAAGACATCCAGGCCAGAGGAAAAGGGAGAGGGGTGAGCAATTGTGTCTGATGGTCCACTGCTGAGCTCAGGTAGAAAGTGAGTTTAGAGGAGAAGGCAGCTCTCCTCTAAAATGTTGGTTGGACAGGCAGGACCAACATTTTGCCTTGGCAGGAATACAGCAGCAGCTGGATATTGTTAAGACTGCATTTTTTGTGATGCCTGGATTTGGACATTTCCACAGCCTCAGAACTGTAAGCTTTAACCCTAATAAATTCCAATAAAAGCCAACCTATTTCTGGTATTTTGCATTGGCAGCACTTGGCAAACTCCAACAGCCAAAGACACAGGCTTGGAGAGCTGCCTTGTTCCCAAATGGCAGTGTGATGCTGCTGCCCAGTGAATTCACCTGTAAACTGTGGTTGTCTCCAGACTAGGCAGGAATGAGTACTGGTAAGATGGAGGGTGAAGTGCTCTTGCCCAGCAAGGCCTGCAAGATAGGGAGTCAGGCAGTGTAGTCACCTTTTTTGGGGACTAGTCTAAAGTCACAGATACCCCAGTATAATGCACCTGCCTCACGTTAGGTGGGCAGGGGCAGATAAAAGCATGGGCCTGGGGTCTGATGCAGCAGAGGAGTCAGGGAACAGAGATGAGATATCCTGCTACTGCTCCTTCTGCAATTGCCTCCTTCCCTTGATATCCAGCGTTGACCCACTGAGGAGGATGCTCTTACTGTTTCCCTCTTGGGTCTCAAGCACAGACTCGGGTCTCCTGCTTCAGTTCTACATTCACCTTCTCCAATCTTGTGGCAGCTCAAGAAAGAGCAATGTCAAGGTGAAATCTGTTGGTGTCAGGAAGGAAATGTCAAAATTCACATTACAGCACTGGCTATATCAATAACATCACCAGAATGAGCAACTCTTTCCAGTGACCCTAATAAATAGTATGTTAATTCCAGAAAGACCTTTGACTTAGGGTTGACAAGAATAGAAGTGAGGTTGCGAGAGAGTGCAATGTTTCCAGAAAGCCTCAGAGGGTGCAGATGGTGGATATTTCTCAGACCAATTAAATATTAAATTTTCAACCCATTTTTATCAGGGTTGAAAATGATGTAGACCTCTTCAATCCCAGAAGAGAATGGAGAGGTTGGATGGGAAGAAACTGAAGAACAACTGAAGAAGCTGGAATGTAACATGTGTTCACTGCAGTTCCCCCAATCCAGAGAGGGAATATCCTGTTTGGGAACAAAACTCTCAGAGCCCCAATGAAAACCATCATCATAGGTTCTGGATCAGCAAACGAGGACAGAGAGAAAGCCCTGCTCCGCACTCATGGTGTCAGTTAGTGATATGAGTCACTCTAGTCGGTCTTCACTTTGGAGTAAGCAGCAGGAATTCAGTCTTCTGTGGTGCTAACAGCCCTCTAACTGGACACGTGTAGAGAGCAGTGTGGACTTCACATGGTCACGTCTATGCCCCTCATGCCCCATGCTCACTCTTACTGAGGGAGGCCTCCAACCACTCAGGCAGCTAGGGAGGTGGCTGAGGGGAGTGAGCAATTTTCCTTTATGGGGTACTGTATTTGCAAAGGTGAGCAGAGGTGCCACCCTAGTAATGTTGCAGAAACAAAGCAATATGTTCAAATCAATCACTTTGTATGATTTCATTGTGTACTATTTTCATAATTTCATTTAAATTATAACCAAATTATCCATGCAAAGAGTATAAAAATAATTTATGTCTGTTATGGTACACAGTCAAATTCCTTCTCTAGCCTCAACCCCCATTCCAACTTCCTCAGAATTATCTGCACTGGCAGATTTTTTGGATACACATTTCTGTTTGTAAATAAATGAATTCTCTAGTGTCATCCATCCCACACCCTATCACATATGAGAAAAATATTGAAGTACAGGTTAAGAGCATAAATAAAATTTCTAACATCTTAAAATACTTGAGATTAGAAGTATATCATCTAATTATGAAAGGATCATTTCTGATTTAAAATAATAAGGAAAATTAGAGTGAAGTAGAAAGCAGTTCACTGCAGTACAGTGGCTATTAAACTTGAATCCACATCGGAATCAGGTGAAGAATCTGAAAAAAATATCAATGGTTGTTGTGCCTTATAAGAAAATACTACAAAATGGAAGCATTATATTTATAATGGTAATTTTTTAAATGCTTACCCAGAATGTAATGGATTGAAGAACCAGTGAAAACACTGAAATAAGTGGAAAGCCCACCTTTACATAAATTAAGAGAAATCTCGAGTTCTGATGCATAAATTAGTGGTAACAAATTGAACACAGATGAGTGTGGAAGAAGATGTGGGGTTAGCAGATCTCAGAACAAACTGCAAGTGCACTTTTCCAAGAGGAGAAAGACATCCTGAATTGCACAGTCACAGCCGTTCCTTAAAAGATTGGCAAGAATTTGACAGACTGCAGGTGGAGATTTTTTGGAGATTCACATTCATTACATTCACAGGGTTTCTCTCCAGTATCAATGTTGTAATGTTTAATGAGATACTTTCTCTGACTGAAGGCTATTCCACATTCCTTACATATATGGGGTTTCCCTCCACTATGAATTTTCTCATGGTCAGTGAGATTTGCTATGGAAGGCTTTCCTACATTCCCTACATATATAGGGTTTCTCTCCAGTTTGTCTTCTCTGGTGTGTAATGAGGATTGATTTCTGAATGAAAGCTTTTCCACATCCATCACACTCATAGGGTTTCTCTCCACTATGTATTCTCAGATGGTTAACGAAGTTTTCCTTCTGGTTGAAGGCTTTTCCACATTCATTGCATATATAGGGTTTTTCTCCAGAATGAATGCTTTGGTGTTTAATGAACTGTTGCTTTTGGCTGAAGGCTTTTCTTAATTCTTTACATTCATTTTGTTTCTGTGCACTATGATTTTTTTCCTGTTCTGTGAGATATGATTTGTACTTAAAGGCTTTTTCACATGCCTTACATGCATAGGTTTTATTTGCAGTAGGAAATCTCTTTTATCAGAGTTTGACATTTGAATTAAAGCTTTCCCACATATATATGATTTCACTTCACTAAGAATTTTCTGATGAATAAAGAGGATTTCTGTCAGGTTGAAAACTTTCCCACATGTATTACATTTCTATGCTTGTTTCGCTGTATGGCTTTTCAATTGAGGACTAAAAAAATGACTGTAGAGAACAGACTACATTCAGGACACTCCTATGGTTTCTCTCTAGTTTGAATTTTCACATATTGCATGAGGCTTTATTTCAGATGGAAGCATTCCCATATTCATTACAATACTAACTAATGTATGAATATTTTATTTTCAATCAGATTTAATGCTTGGCTGAAGGATTTCCAATATTCCTTACATATACACTATTTTACTCCTGCATGATCCTTTGATGGGACTCTAGCTTTCCCAAATTCATGATATCCCAAATAGTTTCTCTGAAAGATTAATTCTCAGGTATCTCATGAGATTGAATTTCCAAGAAAATGTCATACTCATTACGCTTAAAGGGGAGGACTACCATGTGGGGCAAACTGGCAAATGTCATTGTCTTCATTCTTTTTTTCCTTATATAGATTCCCTCATGCTTAGGTAAGCTTGATGCAAATTCCTTTAAAGTGAAGTTACATTCATAGAAGTGTTGTTCAGAGGAAACAATGCTTGCAGTGAGAGAAAATGTTTTCCTAACTTTCTTACATTCACTGCCTTCATCTTAAGTCTGTACTGTAAGATCTTTGATCCATTTTGAGTTGATTCTTGTATAGGGGGTGAGATAGGGGTCCTCTTTCATTCTTTTGGTTATAGATATACAGTTCTCCAAACACCATTTGTTGAAGAGACTGTTTTTTTTCCCCATTAGCGTGGGCTTGGTAGGTTTGTCAAAAACCAGTTGACTGTAGAGGTCAGGGTATATTCCTGGGTTCTCAGTTCTGTTCCACTGATTGGCATGTCTATCTTTATGCCAGTACCATGCTGTTTGACCACTGTAGCTTTGTAATATATTTCAAGGTCAGGCAGTGAAATTCCTCCCACTTGGCTCTTCTTTTTAAGAATGCTTTTGGCTCTTCGGGTGCATTTTCCCTTCCACATGAATTTGGTAATTGCCTTCTCTAATTCTGTAAAGTAAGCTGTTGGGATTTTGATTGGTATTGCATGGAATCTGTAAATCAGTTTGGGCAAGATTGACATCTTCATGATATTTATTCTTCCAATCCATGAACATGGAATGTCTTTCCATTTGTTTAGGTCTTTTTAAATTTCTTTCAGTATTGTTTTGCAGTTTTCTGCCTATAGGTCCTGTACTTCTTTGGTTAAATTAACTCTGAGTCATTTGAGTCTTTTTGTTGCTATTGAAAATGGAATTTTCCTCCTGATTTCCTCCTCAGGTTGTTCAGTACTAGTGTACAATAGCATTACCAATTTTTGTGTGTTGTTCTTGTACCCTGCCAATCTGCTGAACTGATTTATTAGTTCAAGTAGCTTTGTGGTGGATACTTCAGGATTTTCTAAGTACAGGATCATGTCATCCACAAACAGTGAGAGTTTTACTTCCTCTTTTCATATTTGGACGTCTTTAATTATTTTGTCTTCTCTAATTGCCCTAGTTTGAACTTCTAGTACACTGTTGAATAACAATTGTCACAGTGGGCATACTTGTCTTGCTCCTGATCTTAGAGGGAAAGCTTTCAACATTTCCCCATTGAGTATGATGTTGGCTGTGGATTTTTCATATATGCCTTTTATCATATTGAGGGATTTTCCTCTTATTCCTATCTTTTGAAGTATTTTTTATCAAAAAAGGATGTTGGATTTTGTAGAATGACTTTGCTGCATCTATTGAGATGATCATGTGGTTTTTTTCCCTTCAATTTGTTAATATGGTGTATTACATTGATTGATTTTCTTATGTTGAACCAGCCTTGCAAATCAGGAATAAATCCGACGTGGTCCTGATGTATAAGTCTTTTGATAAGCTGTTGGATTCGATTTGCAAGTTTTTTGTTGAGAATTTTTGCGTCTATGTTCACTAGAGAGATTGTTTTTTTCCTTCCTTGTGTAATATTTATCTGGCTTTGGTATTAAGGTGATGTTGGCTTCATAAAATATGTCGGGTAATTTTCCCTCCTCTTCAATTTTTTGGAAGAGTTTAAACAGGATTGGTGTTAATTCTTTTTGAAATGCTTGTTAGAATTCACCTGTGAAGCCATCTGTTCCTGGACTTTCCTTTGCTGGGAGATTTTTGATGACAGATTCAAACTCCTTAGTTGTGATTGGTTTGTTAAGTTCTTGTATTTCTTGTAGCATCAGTGCAGGTTCGTTATGTGTTTGTAGAAATTTGTCCATTTCATCCAGGTTGTCTAGTTTGTTGGCATATAGTTTCTCATAATATCCTCATATGATTCTTTTTATTTCTGAGGTCACTTGCAATTTCCCCCCTTTCATTTCTGATTGTGTTTATTTGCATCTTCTCTCTTTTTCTCTTTGTTAGTCTAGCAAGGGGTTTGTCAATTTCATTGATCTTCTCATGGAACCAGCTTTTGGTTTTGTTGATTTTCTCTATTGTTTTTCTGTTCTCAATTTCATTTATTTCTGTTCTAATCTTTATTATTTGTTTCCTTCTGCTTGCTTTGGGATTGGTTTGCTGTTATTTTTCTAGTTCCTCTAGTTTTTCATTTAAATCTTTGAGTTTAGCTCTTTCTTGTTTTTTATTATAGGCATTTAGGGCTATAAGTTTCCCTCTCAAGACTTCCTTCGCTGTATCCCATAAGTTTTGATATGTTGTATTCTCATTTTCCTTTGTCTCAATATATTTATTGATTTCACTTGCAATTTCTTGTTTGACCCACCGAATATTTAGGAGTGTGTTGTTCCGTCTCCACACATTTGTAAATTTACTTTTTTCCTGTCTGTTATTGATTTGTAGTTCCATTCCATTATGATCTGAGAAGGTGCTTTGTATAATTTCATTCTTTTTATATTTATTGAGAGCTGATTTGTGACCTAACATGTTGTCTATCCTGGAGAAACATCCATGGGCACTTGAGAAGAATGTATAACCTGCTGCGTTTGGATGCAGTGTTCTGTATATGTATGTTAGGTATAACTTGTTCATCATATTGTTCAAGTTCTCTGTTTCCTTGTTGATCTTCTGTCTAGTTGTTCTATCTAATGATGTGAGAGGGGTGTTGAAGTCTCTGATGATTATTGTAGAAATGTCTATTTCTTCCTTCAGTTTTGCCAGAGTTTGGCTCATATATTTTGGGGCACACTGGTTAAGTGCGTAGATATTTATGACTGTTCTATCTTCCTGGAGGATCATCCATTTTATTAATATATAATGGCCTTCTGTATCTCTTATCACATTTTTGCATTTAAAGCCTGTTTTGTCTGATATTAGTATAGCTACTCCTGCTCTTTTCTGTTTATTATTCACGTGGAGAATCTTTTACCAACCTTGTGCTTTCAGTAAGTTTGTATCCCTGGGTTTGAGGTGAGGTTCTTGTATGAAGCATATGGATGGCTCATGTTTTTTATCCATTCTGTCAGCCTGTATCTTTTGATTGGGGAATTTAATCCATTCACATTCAATGATATTACTGAAAATGCACTATTTATTTCCACCATTGGATTCTTTGGTTTTCATCGGCCATCTTGTTTTTGTCTCTCTTTTTACTCTCTGGTAATCCTTTCTGCTTTTATTTCTTCTATACTCTCCTCCAATCCTCACTCTCCTGTCTTTTTCTTTCAGGTTCTAAGGCTTCCTTTAATATTTCCTGCAAAGGTGGATTCTTTTTTGCAAACTCTCTTAGTTTCTGTTTGTTTGTGAATATTTTATACTCGCCTTCATATTTGAAGGACAGTTTTGCTGGATAAAGAATTCTCGGCTGTCTCTTTTTCTCTTTCTGTTTCCTAATTGTATCATACGACTGTCTTCTCGCCTCCACACTTTCTGAAGAGAAATCTGCACTAAGTCTTACTGGATATCCTTTGTACATGATCGTTTGCTTCCCTCTTGCTGCTCTGAGAATTTCCTCTTTATCTTTTACATTTGGCATTCTGAATAGTATGTGTCTTGGCATAAGTCTATTTTGATTTTTTCTCATTGGGATACGGTGTGTTTCTTGGACATGTGAGTTCATTTCTTTTGTGAGAGTTGGGAAATTCTCAGGTATTATTTCCTCAAATACTCTTTCTGTCCCTTTTCCTTTCTTTTCCCCCTCTGGAACTCCCATGACACATGTTGTTGTATTTTGTGTTGTCATTTAACTCACTGAGCCCCTGCTCAATTTTTTTCCATTCTTTTCTCTCTTCAATTTTAGCTGCTCTGTCTTTGGTATCACTTATTCTTTCTTCTATCATTTTGAGTCTGCTGTTGTATGTTTCAAATGTGTTTTTGACTTCACATATTGTGTCTTTCATTCCCATGAACTCTGTTATTTTTCAGTTCAGGATTTCAAATTCTTCTTGTTTTTGCTCAATGGCTTCTTGATGTCATTTCTCTCTTTATCTTGTCTTTCATCTCATTAATATGATTTTGGAAATTTGTGCTCATCTTACTGATTAGTTCTCTCAAATTCTGCAGCTATTCTGGGACTTTGATTTATTCCTTGTCTTGAGCCATGTCTTCTATTTTCTTAGTATGGGTCATAATTTTTTCCTGGTGTTTAGGCATCTGGTTAGGTTGTATTTTACTTAGATGCTCTATCTCTTTCTCTTTTATAGGGTTTTAGAGGCAGAAGGCTGTGAGTTACCACAGCTCTTTGATTTTTGGCTCAACCTTGATTGTTAGGATTGTCCTGTTGTTTGCTCAAAACTGGGCACTGGACCCAGTAATTGTTCGTAGGTTCCTTTCCTAGGGCCTTGGGCAGGGAGGCTATAGAGGCCAGGAAAATCCTCTCCTACTTAATAATTTTCTTATGTGCACTTCCTTGGTCTGCCAGGAGATGGCACTCATTGTGAGCTCTCAATTCAATGCCTGGTCGGAGTGTATTTGTTGTGACACAGACCAGATCAATGTGGTACAGCTTCCTGTCTGGGGGCTAAGAGCCTCATAATTCAAACTTTATGAAACACTTCTCCAGTCTTCTTGGTAGCCCCTTCCCTTTTCCCAGCTAGGAAATATTTACTCTCTTCTCTGAATCCTCAACAATCAGTCCCTGTTAGTAGTGGATGAGATTGGGAGGTTTGTATATATTTAGCCCCTTGCAGGTTCCAAGGCAAACAATGGCACAGCCTCACCCAGCCTGGAAGGGCTCTCAGGGCAGGGCAGACTAAACCTGTGGTCAAAAGCAGTGTCAGCCACAGGGTCTCTCTCCCCTCTCCTGTGGAGTCTTCAACAATTAGTCCAGGCTAGAAGAGAGGGAGGTTGCAAGGGTCAGATTTCTCCAGTCCTTTCCACGTTCCCAGGGCAAACTGCCATGTGGAAGGGTCCATGGGGCTCCACAGCCCAAATTTGCAGGTCAGAATATGAGTCAGCCTAAGGCTGTGTTCCTCTCTCTCCCCTTTCCGGGAGTAGTAGATTCCTGGAGCCCCCTTTGTCTGTAGTCACAGGCCCAGAGGCCTGAGAATTCTAAAGAGTGTGGGGGAGGGTGTTGGCAGCTGCAGCCACTGCTAGTTCCAACTCACGGTTCTGGTTCTGTCATTGCAATTTCCCTGTTTTGTCCCACTCTCCTCTGGGTGGTGTGCAGACTTCCCCTGCTGTCGTAAACCCTAGAACATCTATTTCTGGGTGGTGTCACCCTGTTCTCTAGCTATTTTTCTGGAGAGGAGATTCCCGTGTCTTGCTAGTCTGTCATCTTCCTGGAAATCACGACTTTATTAGATTTTACTCATGTGTAAATGTATGTATTTCACTTCTTCCTGAAGGATTGAGCTGAATTAAATCTCAGGCCCTCGATGATCTCCACTGAGTTTGAGTGCACCCTTAGGGTTCAATTTCTCCATTCAGTTGTATATGTAATCAGTTTTTTTGCAGCAGAAGTTATGGGCTTTTAGTTTTACAGCCTGCTTCCTGCCCTCCCACCACACAGGGAAAATCTGTGTGCTCTTGCTCTGGGAATGGAAATAATGGCACACTCCTCAAGTTACACACCTGATTTTGGACCTAAGATTTGGTGGAGAAAGCACAGTATATTGAGTTCTTCTTGGGACCATTCCAGGGACCCAGGGTAATGGTGGTCAGCACCCCATTTTCTCAATGATGACCACACTCAAGGTACAGCCACTGCTTCATGAGTTCCCATTTCTCCTAGACTTAGGAGACCCCTCCTGATCCCTGTGCCCTGGGTTAATGCCCTCATTTAAGTCTTGTGTGGACCCCAGAAAAGTATGTTCTTACTTACCCATTGCTGTGTGTTTAAGCCTTTTTTATGTAAGACATTTTGGTTACATTCAGATAAGGGACCTATTGATTAGGTTATTTTTTGTTAGATTGCCTTAGTTTCATTAAGGGCCTCTGATTAGATTTCAGACACCAGGATGGAACTCAATCATTGTGTTGAAGGCTTACATACACAGAACACAAAGAGAGAGATTGCTGCCATGTTTACTCTGCCATGTGGGAGAGGGCTCCAGGATCTCCTACTACTGTGGAGAGACACAGAAGCCCTGAGTGGATGAGGGAGAGGCCACAGGCTGGAGTCATGGAGCAGCTTGAACCTGAAGACATCCAGACAATAGGAGAAGGGAGAGGTGTGAGCAATTGTGTCTGATGGCACACTGCTGAGCACAGGGAGAAACAGTTTGGAAGAGAAGGCAGAGAGAGATAGGCAGGCTCAACATTTTGCCTTGCCATGAGTCCAGCAGCACCTGACCCTTGTTAAGACAGTATTTTTGAGGTTGCCTTGATTTGGACATTTTCATAGCCTGAGAACTATAAACTTTAATGATAATAAATTCCAATAAAAGCCAACCTATTTCTGGTATTTTGCTATGGCAATGCTTGAAAAATTCAAACAGCTGGGGACAGAGGTTTGGCGAGGTACCCTGTTCCCAATTGGCAGTGTCATGCTGCTGCTGCCTAGTGAATTCACTTATAAACTGTGGGTATCTCTAGAATAGGTGGGGATGAGCACTGGAAAGTTGGAGGGGGAAGTTCTCTTGTCCAGCAAGGCCTACAAGACAGGGAATCAGGGTGGGGAGTTACATGGTTTAGGGACTAGTCTAAAGTCACAGATGCCCCAGTATGATGTACCTGCCACAGGCAGGGCTTGACCCTGTGGGCAGGGGCAGATAATAGCATGGGACCTGAGGTCTGGTGCAGAAGAGGGCCAGGGCACAGAGAGGAGACATCTTCCTCCTGATCCTTTTTCCCTTCCCTCTTTCCCTTGGCCTCCAGTGTTGACCCTCTGAGGAGGCTGCTCTTACTGTACCCCTCCTGTGTCTCAGGCACAGACTCAGGTCTCCTGATTCCAGGTCAATATTCATCTTGTCCAATCATGGGACAGGTAAAGAAAGTACAATGCCAAGATGAAACCTGTTGGTGTCTTGAAGGAAATGTCAAAATTCACATTACAGCGTTGGCTACAGCAATAACATCACCAGAATCAGCAACATTAGGCCAGTGACCCTAAAGAATAGTATGGGAATCCCAGAAAGTCCTGGGATGTAGGGCAGAGAAGAATAGAAGTGAAGTTGTGAGATAGTGCCATTTTTGCAGAAAACCTCAGAGGGTGCAAATGCCAGATACTTCTCAGACTTATTAAATATAAAATTTTCAACACATTTTGGACAGAGTTGAAAATTATGCAGACCTTTTCAATCCCAGAAGAGAACGGAGAGCTTGGACGGGAAGAAGCTGATGAACACCTGAAGAAGCTGGAATGCAAACATATGTTCACTGCAGTTCCCCCAATCCAGAGAGGGAATGTCCTGTTTGGGAACCAAACTCTCAAAGCCCCAATGAAAACCATCATCATAGGTTCTCAATCCATAAAGGAGAACAGGGAGAAAGCACTGCTCAACACTCACAGTCTCAGTTAGTGATGTGAGTCTGTATTCACTGGGGAGTAAGGAGCAGGAAGTCCGTCTTCTACTTTGGGTCTAACATCCCTCTAACCAGACATGTGTAGAGAGCAGTATGGCCTTCACATTGTTGGGTCCATGCTCCTCATACTCCGTGCTTGCTCTTGCTGTGGGAGGCCTCCACAAGTCCAGGCAGCTGGGGAGAGGATGATGGGAGTAAACACTTTCCCTTTATAGGGGATGCTATTAGAAAAGGGTGAAGGGAAGTGCCCCCTACCCGAGTAATATTGCAGATACAAATCAATATTTTCAAACCAACCACTTTGCATGATTTTTTTTGTGTACTATTTTCATAATTTATTTTAAATTATACTCCATGAAAAGAGTATAAAAATAATTTATGTGTGTTATGGCAAACAGTCAAATTCCTTCTCCAGCTGAAACCCCCATTCCTTCTTCCTCAGTATATCTGCATTGGTAGATTCTTGGGTACACATTTCTGTTTGTAAATACATGCAATCTTTAGTTTCATCCATCCCACACCTTATCACGTATGAGAAAAATATTGGAGTACAACTTAAGAATATAAATAAATATTCTAACCTCTTAAAATAGTTGAGATTAGAAGTATATCATCTAATAATGAAAGGATCATTTCTGATTAAAATTAATAAGTTAAATTTGAGTTAAGTAGAAAGCAGGCCACTGTAGTTCAGTGGCTATTAAACTTGAATTCACATCAGAATCAGGTGAAGAAACTGAAAAAATACAAACGGTTCCTATGTCTTATAAGAAAATGCTACAATAATGGGCAGCATTATTTTTAAAATGGTAATTTTTTAAAATGTTTGCCCAGAATGAAATGGATTAAAGAATCAGTGTAAACAACCAGGATAATATAAAATAAGTGGAGAACCCATCTTTACATAAACTAAGAGAAATCTCAATTTCTGATCCATAAATTAGTGGTAACAAATTGAAAACAGATGAGTGTGGAAGAAGATGTGGGAGGAGCATATCTCAGAAGAAATTGCAAGTGCACATTTCCAAGAGGAAAAAGACATCCTGAATTGCACAGTCACAGCCGCTACCTTAAAAGATTGGCAAAAATTTGCACAGACTGGAGGAGGAGACTCTTTAGAGATTCACATCCATTACATTCACAGGGTTTCTCTCCAGTAGGAAGGTTGTAATGGCTAATGAGATACTGCCTCTGGCTGAAGGTATTCCACATTCCTTAAATATAGAGGTTTTCCCTTCACTATGAATTTTCTCATGGTCAGTGAGATTTGATTTGCTACTGAAGGCTTTCCTGCATTCCTTACATATATAGGGTTTCTCTCAAGTTTGTCTTCTCTGGTGTGTAATGAGGCTTGATTTCTGAATGAAAGCTTTCCCACGTCCATCACATTCATAGGGTATCTCTCCAGTATGTTTTCTCAGATGGTTAACGACTTGTTCCTGCTGATTGAAGGCTTTTACACATTCATTGCACATATATGGCATTTTTCTGAATGAATCCTCTGATGTTAAATGAACTATTGCTTTTGGATGAAGGCTTTCCTGCATTCTTTACATTCATTTTTTTTCTGTCCACTATGAGTTTTTTCATTTTCGTTGAAATATGATTTGTACTAAAAGCCTTTTTCACATGCCTTACATGCATAGGGGTCTTTGCATTAGGAAATCTCTTGTATCTGAGATTTGACATTTGAATTAAAGCTTTTCCACATATATATGATTTCTCTTCAGAAAGAATTTTCTGATGAATAAAGAGGTTTTATTTCAAGTTGAAAACTTGCCCACATCTATTACATTACTATGCTTGTTCCCTTGTATGGCATTTAAAATGAGGAGTAAAAAACTGACTGTAAAGAGCAGACTACATTCAGGACACTCATATGGTTTCTCTCTAGTTTCAATTTTTTCATATTCCATGAGTTTTCTTTCAGATGGAAGCATTCCCATGTTCATTACAATACTAACTAATGCATGAATGTGTCATCCTCAAGGAGATTTAAAGCCTGATTGCATTTACAGCGGAATGTAGAAATTTGATGCTAAGGGTGCTCTCAGAAGCAGTGGAGATCGTGGAGGGCCTGAGATTTAATTCATCTCAATCCTTCAGGAAGAAGTGAAATAAATATTTTACAGATGACTAAAAACTAATACCATTTGCTAGTAGCAACTCACTTTAAAAGAAATATAAAAGAATATTCTTCAGACAGAAAGAAAATAATCTCAGAAGGTTCAAGCATCAGGATGGATTGAAAAATAATATCTGTTAATTAAATTCATATATCTAAATGTCTATTGAAAGGATAAAGGTATAATGATATCCATGGCCTAGGACATAAATAAAGTGTTAAAATACACCATAGAATAATATATAGCATAAGATGTGTAAATGGATATGTTACAGCTTGATATCTTTATGAATATCAAAAAGATATATTGGATTATGCTTGTAAACTGGTTTGTTAATCTGGGCATGCTTCAGTTATGATAACGGTGTTGACTGGGCTAGAGTCAGTGGGTTTTGAGCTCTGACACTTTGTGGGCGGCATCTCAAATATAAAAAGACTTGGCAAATGACAGATCTGGAGTAGTTTTTGAAGTTGGTTCTCTGCTGAGCAAGGACAGAAGGCTCCCTTGAAAAAGAGACAAGCCGTTCGCCTGACAGATCACAGCTGTCCTTGTTGAAAAAGGCAAAGCTTAGTGACCCTCAGAGCCCACAGCTGACCTTGTGGAGGAAACAGAAGAGCAGAGCCCAGAGAGAAACACAGCCCTGGGAATAGAGGAACCCAAGAAGCCTGAATCCAGAAAAATTTCGGCAGCTCTCTTGCCCCAGACAGGGTAACAGAATTTGATAAAGGAAGAAACTTATGGTTTATGGCCTGGTAACTGTAAGCTTCTACCCCAAATAAATATCCTTTATAAAGACCAAGAAATTTCTGGTATTTTGCATCAGCACCTCTTTGGCAGTCTAAAGGCTTCCAGAATTATAAAGGAGTTCAGTAATGTTGCAGGCTATAAGATCAATGCTCAAAAATCAGTATCATTTCTACACAGCAATATCGAGCAAACTGAGGAGGAAATCAGGAAAAAAATACCATTTAAAATAGTAACGAAAAGAATCAAACACCTAGGAATAAATTTAACTAAAGATGTAAAGGATTTATATACAGAAAATTACACAACACTGTTAAAGGAAATCGAAGAAGACTTAAATAAATGGAAAAATATTCCCTGTTCATGGATAGGAAGACTAAACATCATCAAGATGTCTATCCTACCCAAACTAATCTACAGATTTAATGCAATCCCAATAAATGCCAACACTGTATTTTTTAAGGAACTGGAAAAACTAACCACAAAATGAATAGGCAAGAGGCCCCGAATTGCCAAAGACATACTGAAAAAGAAAAATGAAGTTGGAGGTATCACACAACCTGATTTTAAAACATATTACAAAGCTACAGTGATGAAAACTACATGGTACTGGCACAAGGATAGATCTACTGACCAATGGAACCGAATTGAGAATTCTGATATAGATCCTCAAATATACAGTTATCTGATATTTGACAAGGCCACGAAGTCCACTCAGTTGGGGGAGAATGGCCTCTTTAACAAGTGGTTCTTGGAGAACTGGATATCCATATCCGAAATAGCGAGAGAAGAATACCATCTCACATCTTATACAAAAATCAACTAAAAATGGATCAAAGACCTAAATATAAGATCCAAAACCATAAAGAACTTGGAAGATAATGTAGGGAAGCATCTACAGGACCTGGTAATAGGAAATGGTTTCATGAACTTCACAGCCAAAGCACATGCAGCAAGAGAAAAAATAGATAAATGGGATTTCATTAAAATTAAAACTTCTGCACCTCAAAGGACGTTATTAAGAAAATAAAAAGACAGCCTACCCAATGGGAGAAAATATTTCGCAACCATGTATCTGATAGGAGCTACTATCCTGCATATATAAAGAAATCCTACACCTTTAAAATAGAAAGAAAACAACCCATTTAAAAAATGGGCAAGTGACCTGAAAAAACACTTCTCCAAGGAAGAAATACAAATGGCTAAAAAGCACATGAAAAAATGCTCAACATCGCTTGCTATCAGGGAAATTCAAATCAAAACTACAATGAGATACCATCTTACACCCATCAGATTGGAAGCTATTAAAAAAACAGGATACACCAAATGTTGGAGAGGATGTGGAGGAATACAAACCCTCATCCACTGCTGGTGTGACTGTGGTATGGTCCAGTCACTGTGGAGGAGAGTTTGGCGATTCCTGAAAAAACTAATAATAGATCTTCCATATGATGCAGCAATTCCACTGCTGGGTATATACCCAGAATAACTGAAAGCAAAGACACAAACAGATACATGTACATCAATGTTCATAGCGACTTTGTTCACCTTTGCCAAAGGTAGGAATCCGCCCCAGTGCCCATCAACAGATGAATGGATAAGCAACATGTGGTACATACATACAATGAAATATTATTCTGCTGTAAAAATGAATAAAGTGCTAACACATGGAATAACGTGGATGAATCTTGAAGACCTTATGTTGAGTGAAGCAAGCCAGACACTGAAGGATGAACAGTATATGACCTCAGTGATTTGAACTGAGGGAAGTGAGCAGTCTCTGAGAACCATTTTCTGAAAGATAGGTTAACAAGGGAGAGAAAGAGAAGAGCAGGCTTTGAGCAATCACCCATATGGACATAATCTATGGTAAAGGGATAGAGTACAGGTGCATATTGAAGGATAGGACAGATTGGTAGTGACATTACTGGGTTTAGTGGTGTAGGGTTCACAGGTGGATAGATTAGGAAGGGCAAGTTGGAATGCCCAGGGCATGGAATTATGAATCTTCTCATTCCATGAGTCAAGACAGTGGAGTGTCATATGCTTCAGGGAGATGGGGAGGGAGGAACAGCTAAGATCAAATGGGGTATTTAGTGATCATGGGAAAGGTTTTCATTAGTTACAGCAAGGGACACAGGACATGGTGTATATCACAAAAAATTATTAAACTTTACCATGTCCATTGTAACCTATACTGTAAACCACTGACAATGTTTAGTTGCTATATTTTACTATCTGTATAACAATTATAACAATGCTAACATCCATAAAAAATAGGTTTTAATATGGAGTGGGGAAGGGGGTGGGAAGTTGGGTAGGTGGGAGTCTCTGGTATTCCATGTGTGACTTTGCTGTGACCTAAAACTTCTTTGAAAATTAAATGAAAATTTGGGAGACACTGCGAATGAGAGGGGGAAGGTGCCACGTTACACTAGACATCTGATCATAAATTAATAAAAGGAAAAAACAATACTTTTTTTTTAAAAAAAGGAAATTTTTGTTTTTTTCCCATTTTTTTCAATGTCCAATCTGCTAATTATATTTTATTTTTAGTTTAGTTTTTTTTTCTTCTGAGTTTACTTGTACTTATCCCTTTAATTTAAGCTTATCATTATCATTACCTTTCCTATTAAATGTGTTTGGTTATTTTATGGGCTTCATGTCCAAGGAAGGTTTAGATCACAGAAGGATTGCAATGGGGCCTGCAGAGGATCATTGGTGGGGGGTGACTGGGATGGGGAATTCATGGGAGTAAGTTCATCTGAATATACCTGAAAGATATATGAATTTGTTCAAATGATCAAGGGATGGGGCATGTTCACAATGGGTAGACAATCACTCAATAAATGAGGGAATCTGAATTCCCAGCCTGGAGAGCTCTGCCACATTCTCCACGGGAGCAGCAACAGTCCCCTGAGTACAGGAGCAGTGTCTCACAAAAGAGGATAGCCCACTAATGGGTTCTTGTTATTGATGACTAACTTCATGAGTCTTTGCTCTTGTAATTAAAACTTTGCCTACTCTTATGGGCTGCCTAAGGGTTGCAAACTTAGAGGATATTTGTTGCTCAAATATGACCTCTCTCTAAGCCAAACTCAGCATATGAATGCATTACCTACCACCCAACATGGGACACGACTCCTGGGGTTGAGCCTCCCTGGCAATGAGGGAATAATACCAAGTGCCATCTGGCAACACCATTGGAAAAAGACCTTGAATAAAGGGAGAAAAGGTAAGGAGAAATGATTTCATGTGGCTAAGAGACTTCAAAGAGAGTCAGGAGGTCATCTGAGAGCTAATGCTTTTGCACAACTCAGTAGGATCTCATAGAACACCAAAGTGGATATCACTCCCAACAGAGGGGCTCCTGAGGGCTCTGGAGACACCCAAGACCTACCTATGTGGTGATAGCCCTAGAGATTGATGCCTTATTAGTGGGATCTACTTCAGAATCTGTGCCCCTGAAGATGACAGAGTGGGACTCAAATAAGTCTTCCCTGCACATGGTCCATCAGTCCCTTCTATTCAAACCTATATGTGATGCTGGAGTTTTCAGGTGTACTTCCCAAGGCTGGAGCCTCTGGCCTACCTATGTGCCAGCTGTGCCTGGAATCTCAGTGGAGCTGCAACTCCTACCCTACACCAGAATGGGTTTATCCAAATTACCAGGCATGGAGATGACCATGGACAATGGCCATCCCAGGGAATGGACAGGGCCTGCAGCTGCAGGCAGGATAATCCCATCCACTGTATTCATGGGATATAAGCCCTCTCTCACTTGGAGGTGGAGTGGACATCACAATCCCAGTCCTCTCAGGATTGGGGGAAAAGCTATGGACTAGGGTGGATTTAATGGTATTCTGTTGTAGACATATTGTGATTCAAGCAATGGAAGAAATTATAACAGTAAGGTGGAGCTGGTGGCCATTGGATGCTTTCAGGGCAGAGAGCGGAAGGGCAGTTGAAATACAGGGGGCTCTTTGGAACTTGGGGTTTGTGCAGAGTGGCACTGTGGCGACAGATGTAGGCCACTTTACATCAGCATATAACATGCAGAACTGTGCGGGAGAGAGTGTGGTCTATGATGTGTGAACTGTGGTGTATGCTTGGTGGCAAGACCCCAGGATGTGTATACCCATTGCCGATGATGTGCCACATGGATGAAGGATGTTTGTGTGGGATGTTGTGGGAGGTGTTGGAGGTGGGGAATATTGGAATCCCTGTAAATTCTGTGTAATATTTAGGTAATCTAAGCACCTTTTAAAAATATGTATGTAAAGAAATACCATTTATGTAAGCAAATGCACATATGTGCATATATATTTATATATCATTTTACATATATTAATATTCATTGTGAAAAATTTTTATTTTTACCCACAATAAAAAAATAGGAAAAAAGAAAGAAAGACAATGCTACATTAATGGACAGCATTATTTTTAAATGGTAATTTTTAAAAGCTTACCCAGAATGTAATGGATTAAAGAACCAGTGAAAACCTCCAGGATATCTTAAAATCAGTGGAAAGTCCATCTTTACATAAACTAAGAGAAATCTCGAGTTCTTATGCATAAATTAGTGGTAAGAAATTGAACACAGATGAGTCTGAAAGAAGATGTGGGAGGAGCAGATCTCAGAACAAACTGGAATTGCACTTTCCCCATGGAGAAAGAAATCTTGAATTGCACAGTCACAGACGCTTCCTTAAAAGATTGGCAACAAGTTGCACAGACAGGAGGTGGAGATTTTATGGAGATTCACCTTCATTACATTCACAGGGTTTCTCTCCAGTATGAATGCTGTAATGTTTGATGAGATACTGCCTCTGGCTGAAGGCTATTCCACATTCTTTACATACATAAGGATTCCCTCCACTATGAAATTTCTCATGGCCAGTGAGATTTGATATGCTACTGAAGGTTTTCCTACATTTCTTACAGATAAAGGGTTTCTCTCCAGTTTGTCTTCTCTGGTGTATAATGAGGATTGATTTCTGAAAGGAAGCTTTCCCACATCCATCACATTCATAGGGTTTCTCCCCAGTATGTATTCTCAGACGGTTAATGAGGTTTTCCTTCTGGTTGAAGGGTTTTCTGCATTAATTGCATATATAGTGCTTTTCTCCAGAATGAATCCTGTGATGTTAAATGAACTAATGCGTTTGGCTAAAGGCTTTTCTGCATTCTGTACATCCATTTTGTTTCTATCTACTATGAGTTTTATCATGTTCTGTGAGATACAATTTGTGCATAAAGGCTTTTTCACATGCCTGACATGCATGCGGTTTCTTTGCAGTAGGAAATTTCTTGTATCTGAGATTTGACATTTGAATTAAAGCTTTACCACATATATATGATTTCCCTTCAATAAGATTTTACTGATGAATAAGAAGTTTTCTGTCCGGTTGAAAATTTTCCCACATGTATTACATTTCTATGCTTGTTCCCCTGTATGGTTTTTAAAATGAAGAGAAAAAATGAATGTAAAGAGTAGACTACATTCAGGACACTCATATAGTTTCTTTCTAGTTAGAATTTTTTCATATTCCATGAGGTTTTAATTCACATGGAAGCATTGCCATGTTCATTACAACAATGTGTGAATATTTCATGCTCTATGAGATTTAATGCCTGGCTGAAGAATTTCTAATATTCCTTTCATACCCAGAGTTTTACTACTGCATGTTTCATTGATGTAACTCTAGCTTTCCTTAATTCATGAAATATGAAATGGTTTCTCTGAACGATTAATTCTCAGGTATCTCATGAGGTTGAATTTCCAAGAAATCTGCACTCTCATTATACATAAATGGGAGGACTACCATATGGTGCAAACTGGTAAAACTCGTTGTCTTCATTCTTTTTTCCGTATATAGATTCCCTCATGCACAGATAGGCAGATGCAAATTCCTTTAAAGTGAGTTACATTCATAGAAGTGTTATTTTGAGGAAACAATGCCTGCAGTCAGAGAGAATGTTTTCCCAACTTCCTTAAAATCTCTGCCTTCATCTTAAGTCTGTACTCTCGTGGAAGTGGATATAGCTTCACTCACAAGCCTCTTGTTATGTAGCTCTTTCTCCTTCTTAATGTCCTATGCTTCTTCATAGTTTGTGGGATGCAGCAAAAGCAATGCTCAGAGGGAAATTTATAGCATGAAATCATTCATTAGAAAAGAGGAAAGATCCAATATCAATCATCTAAGCATCAAATTTGGGAAGTGCAAAAATATCCCCTTTTATTTTTCTATCATTCATGGTTCTTCTTGCTTTAAATGAACATCAAATCCAGTTTGGTGACTTCATAACTAGAAAATGCGGAAGTGATAGAGCACTTGATATATGATGGAGACAAAACAACACCCCATAAATCACCCTGGAACCTTCAGGCTTCTGAAGTATAAGAAAGGTGCAGCTTCCAAAAATGCATGAGTAAGATGGCCCCAGAACAAAGGCCAAAATAGCAACCCAGGAAATCTTGAATAATTTGTTTTGGTGTGACTATTTTGGTTCAATATTTTTCTTCTATTTATTTGGATGAAATGCACTATTTAATATTCTTTAAAGTTTCCCAAGGAAATTATAACACTTTTGCTTGCCTTTCCCCATGTACACTTATCATTTGTTATTCACTTGCCAAATAATGTACTTTAAAATATTTTATATCCTCAATTACTGAGCCAAGGGGTTGCTGATGAAAAATACCAGAAATCTGTTGGTCTTTATAAAGTGTATTTATTTGGGGTAGAAGCTTACATTTACAGGGCATAAAACATAAGTTTTTTCATTCACCAAAATCTGTTCCCCGTCTTGGAGCAAGACAGGTGCTGGCATTTGCCAGCGTTCAGGTTTCCTCTCTTCCCAGGGCTGTGTATCTCTGTGGGCTCAGCTCCTCTGTGGCCTCCAAAAGGTCAGCTCTAAACTATGAGCCTTTCTAAGCTTTGCCTCTCTCCACAAGGACAGCTGTGAGCTGTCACTTGAATGGGTTGTCTCTTTTCTCTGGGGCTTTTCTCCTTGTGCTTCAGAACTTAAACATCAAAAACTATTCCAACTCTGTCCTTTACCATGAATTTTTATGTTTGAGACTACACCCACCAAGGGGTGGAACACAACACCATATTGACTGTGGCCAAGTCAATGCCCTTATCATATCTTAATCATTCCCAGATTAACAGACCAGTTTACAAGCATATTCCAATATCTATTTTTGGAATTCATAATGATATCAAGTGGCTACATATCCATTTACCCATATTTTGATATATATTATTTTATGGTGTATTTTAACACTTTATTGATGTACTAGGCCATGGATATGATTATTACTTTATACATTCAACAGTCATTTAGATATATGAATTTAATTACCCCATATTGTTCTTCAATCCATCCTGAATCTTGAACCTTCTGAGATCATTTTCTTTCGGCCTGAATATTATTCTTTTACATTTATTTTAAAGTGATTTGCTGCTAGCAAACTTTATTAGTTTTTACTCATCTTTAAAAGTATTTATTTAAATTCTTCCTGAAGGATTGAGATGAATAAAATCTCAGGCCCTCTATGATCTCCACTGCTTTTGAGTGAACCCATAGGGTTGAAGTTCTCCATTCTGTTGTAAATGTAATGAGTTCTTTGAAGAAAAAATTAGGGTCTTTCAGTTTTACCACCTACTACCTGCCACCCCCCCCAGGCAAAATCTGTGTGCTCTGACTCTGGGGATAGGAATAATGGCACACCTCTCTGAGTTACACATCTGATTTTGGAGCTAATATTTGGTGGAGAAAGCACAGTACATTGAGTTCTCTTGGGAGCTTTCTAGAGACCAGTGCAATGGTGTTTAGCACCCCATTTTGCTCAATGATGGCCACACCCAAAGTACAGCCACTGCTTTATGGGTTCCCATTGCTCCTGCAGTTAGGAGACCCCTCCTGTTCCCTATGCCCGGGCTTAATGCCCTTGTTTGAGTCTCGTGTGGACCCCAGAAATTGTGTTCTTACTAACCCATTGCTGTGTGTGTAAGCCTTTTGTATGTATGACATTTTGGTTAGATTCAGATCAGGGATCTTTTGATTAGGTCACTTTATATTAGAATACTGTTGTTTAGATAAGGGTCTTATCTAAACAACAGCATTGCCAAGATGAAACCTCTTGGTTCAGGAAGGAAAAGTCAAAATTCACATTACAGCATTGACTACAGCAATAACATCACCTGAATGAGCAACTTTTGGCCAGTGACCCTCATAAACAGTATGGGAGGGCCAGAAGGTCCTGGGAACTAGGGCTGTCAAGAATAGAAATGAGGTTGTGAGATACTGTTATATTTGTAGAAAACCTCAGAGGGTGCAGATGTCAGATAGTTCTCAGAATAATTAAATATTACATTTTCAATGCATTTTAACAGAGTTGAAAATAATGAAGACCTCTTCAATCCCAGAGGAGAATGGAGGTGTTGGATGGGAAGAAGCTGATGAACAACTGAAGAAGTTTGGATGTAACACGTGTTCACTGCAGTTCCCCCAAGCAGGAGAGGGAATGTCCTGTTTGAGAACCAAAATCTCAAATCCCCAATGTAAACCATCATCATAGGTTCTGGATCAGCAAAGAGGGACAGAGAGAAAGCCCTGCTCAACACTCACAGTCACAGTTAGTGATGTGAGTCACTCTAGTGGGACTACACTGGGAAGAAAGCAGCAGGAAGTCTGTCTTTTCCTGTAGTGCTAACAGCCCTCTACCCAGACACGTGTAGAAAGCAGAGTGGCCTCCACACATTTGCATCCATTCTCTGGGTGCTTCATGCTCACTCTTGCTGAGGGATGCCGCCACCCAGCTGGCAGCTGGACAAGGGGCCAACTGGAGTAAGCACTTTTCCTTCATGGGTGACTGTATTTGCAAAAGGTGAGGGTAAGTGACCCCTGAATAATGTTGCTGATACAAATCAATATCTTCAAGTCAAACACTTTGCATGATTTCATTGTGTACTATTTTCATAATTTCTTTGAAATTTAATCCAATTATCCATGCAGAGTATAAAATTAATTTATGTCTGTTATGGCAAACAGCCAAATTCCTTCTCTAGCCTCAACACCCAATCCTCCTTCCTCAGAATTATCTGCATTGGCAGATTCTTTTGGGTACACATTTCTGTTTGTAAATACATGCATTCTCTAGTTGCATCCATCTGACACCCTATCATATATGAGAAAAATATTGGAGTACTACTTAAGAATATAAATAAATTTTCTAACTACCTAAAGCAAATGATTAGAACTATATCATCTAATTATGAAAGGATCATTTCCGATTTAAAATAATAAGGAAAATTGGTGTTAAGTAGAAAGCATGCCACTGTAGTTCTTTTGCTGTTAAACTTGAATCTACATCAGAATCAGGTGAAGAAACTGAAAAAATATAAATGGTGTCGTGCCTTATAAGAAAATGCTACAATAATGGGCAGCGTTATTTTTAAAATGGTAATTTTTAAATGCTTACCCAGATTGTAATGAATTGAAGAACCAGTGAAAACAACCAGTATAATTTGAAATAAGTGGAAAGCCCATCTTTACATAACATAAGAGAAATCTCGAGTTCTGATGCATAAATTAGTGGTAACAAATTGTACACAGATGAGTGTGAAAGATGTTGTGGGAGGAGCAGATCTTAGAACAACCTGGAAGTGCACTTTTCCAAGAGGGGAAAGATGTGCCTAATTGCACAGTCACAGCCGCTTCCTTAAAAGATTGGCAACAAGTTGCACAGACTGGGGGTGGTGATTTTTTAGAGATTCACTTTCACTCCATTCACAGGGTCTCCCTCCAGTATGAATGTTGTAATGTTTAATGAGATACTGCCTCTGGCTGAAGGCTATTCCACATTCCTCTCATATAAATTCCACATTCCCTCCACTATAAATTTTCTCATGGCAGCGAGATTTGATTTGCTACTGTAGGCTTTCTGACATTCCTTACATATATTGGGTTTCTCTCCAGTTTGTCTTCTCTGGTGTGTAATGAGGCTTGTTTTCTGAATGAAAGCTTTCCCACATCCATCACATTCATAGGGTTCTCTCCAGTATGTATTCTTGGGTGGTTAAGGAGGTTTCCCTTCTGGTTGAAAGCTTTTCCACATTCATTGCATATAGAGGGTTTTTCTCCAGAATGAATGCTCTGATGTTTAGTGATCTATTGCTTTAGACTGAAGGCCTTTTGGTATTATTTGCATTCATTTTGTTTCTGTCCACTATGAGTATTTTCATGTTCTCTGAGATATGATTTGTACCTAAAGGCTTTTTCACATGCCTTACATGCATAGGGTTTCTTTGCAGTATAAAATCTCTTGTTTCTGAGATTAGAACTTTGAATTAGGGAAGCGGCTGTGGCTCAATCAGTAGGGCTCCCATTTACCTTTTGGGAGGCCCCGGGTTCGGTTCCCGGGGCCTCCTGGTGAAGGCAAGCCCGCCTGCACGGCGTGGTTAGCTGACCCAGCGAGCACAAGCAGCAAGGGGGGGATAAATGAATAAATAAATAAAATCTTTAAAAAAAAAAGAACTTTGAATTAAAGCTTTCCCACATATATATGATATCTTTTCAGTAAGAATTTTCTCATGAATAAAGAGGTTTTTGTCAGGTTGAAAACTTTCCCACATATATTACATATCTATGCTTGTTCCCTTGTATGTCTTTTAAAATGAGGTGTTGAAAAATGACCGTAAAAAGCAGACTACATTCAGGCCACTCAAATGAATTCTCTCTAGTTGAATTTTCTCATATTACATGAAGTTTTGTCTCAGATGGGAGCATTCCCATGTTCATTACAATACTAAGTAATGTATGAATATTTCATTCTCAATGAGATTTAATGCCTGGCTGAAGGATTTCCAATATTCCTTACATACACAGGGTTTTACTCCTGCATATTTTTTTGATGTGGCTCTAGCTTTCCCAAATTCATGAAATCCCAAATGGTTTCTTCAAAAGATTTATCCTCAGGTATCTCCTGAGGTTGAATTTCAAAGAAAACTTCACACTCATTACACTTAAAGGGGAGGACTATCACGTGGTGCAATCTGGCAAAACTCATTGTCTTCATTCTTTTTCCTTACATAGATTCCCTCATCCTTAGGTGAGCATGATGTAAATTCCTTCAAAGTGAAGTTATATTCATTGAAGTGTTATTTCGAGGAAAAAATGCTTGCAGTCAGAGAACGTATTTTTCCAACTTTCTTATATTCTCTGACTTCATCTTTAGTCTACCCTGTTGTGGCAGTTGATATAACTTCACTCACAAGCCTTTTGTTACGTGGTTCTTTCTGCTTCTTAATGTCCTACGCCTCTTCATAGTTTGGGGGTGCAGCAAAAGGAGTTCTTAAGGGGTAATTTATAGCATTGAATGTGTTCATTAAAAAAGATGAAAGATCCAGTATCAATCATCTAAGCTTCAAATTTGGGAGAAACAACAATATCTCCTTTTTATTTGTTCTATCATTCATGTCTCTTCTTGCTTCAAAAGACATTCACAAACAGTATGGTGACCATTACTAGGAAATGGGGAAGTGATACAGCACTTGATTTATGAAGTGGGCAAAACAACACCCCATAAGTCAACCCTGGAACCTTCAAGCTTTTGAAGGATAAGAAATGTGCATTTCCAAAGATGTATGAGTAAGCTGGCCCCAGATCAAAAGCCAAAATGGCAACCCAGGAAATCCTGAACACATTGTTTTGGACTGACTATTTTTGTTCAATTTTTTTCTCTATTTATTTGGAAGAGACGCATGATTTAATATTCATAAAGTTTATATCACTTTTGCTTGCTTTCCAAATCTGCACTCATTATTTGTTATTGACTTACCAAATAATGTATTTTAGAACATTTTATATCCTGTATTAGTTATTCAAAGTGGTGCAGATGCAAAATACCAGAAATCTCTTGGTCTTTATAAAGGGTATTTATTTGGGGTAGAAGCTTACAATTACTTCACCAAAGTCTGCTATCCCGTCTTTGAGCAAGACAGTTGCCGACATTTGCCAGGGGTTCAGGCTTCTTGGGTTCCTGTATTCCCAGGCCTGTATTTCTCTCTGGGCTCAGCTCCTCTGTTTCCTACAGAGGTCAGCTGTAGACTATGAGGCTCTCTAAGCTTTGCCTCTCACTGCAAGGCCATCTGTGAACTGTCAGGTGAATGGCTTGTCTCTCTTCCCTGGGATCATCTGTCTTTGCACCTCAGAACTCCAACATCAAAAACTACTCCAGTTCTGTCCTTTTCCATGTATTTTTATGTTTGAGACACCACACTCCATGGGGCTGGGCTCAATGCCCTACTGACTGTTGCCCAGTCAACGCCCTTATCATAACTTAACCATACCCAGATTAACAGACCAGGCTACAAGCATAATCCAATATCTAATGTTGGAATTCATAATGATATCAAACTGCTACATATCCATTTACCCATCTCATGCTGCACATTATTTTATGGTGTATTTTGACACTTTATTGATGTCCTAAGCCATGGATATCATTATTACTTTTTACATTCAATAGTCATTTAGATGTATGAATTTAATTAACAGATATTGTTCTTCAATACATCCTGAGCCTTGCACCTTCTGAGATTATTTTCTTTCTGCCTGAAGAATATTCTTTTACATTTCTTTTAAAGTGAGTTGCTGCTAACAAACATATTATTTTTTCTTTGTTGTTGTTGTTGATCTATTTATTTTTTTATATTTATTTTTTGAAACTTTATTTCTACATTTAGTAATTGAAATTAGAAACAATTAAAAACTAAAAAGTAAGCACAGAAAATAAATAAATATATTTCTCAATTAAATGTAATGGATACATATAATTTTTTTTTTGATCAAACAATATGTTACACAATATATTTGGTTCATAATAATGCATTCATACAGTATTTTTCCTTTTGTGTTTGGCTCACTTTACTCAATATAATGTCCCCCAGGTTCTTCCATGTTGCCATATGCTTTACGACTTCATTTCTTCTTACAGCTCCATAATATTCCATCGTGTGAATAGACCACAATTTGTTTATCCATTCATCTGTTGATGGACACCTGAGTTGTTGCCAACATTTGACAATGGTTAATGATGCAAATTCCTTCAAAATGAAGTTACATTCATAGAAGTTTTATATTGAGGAAACAATGCTTACAGTCAGAGAACATATTTTCCCAACTTCTTACATACTCTGCATTCACCTTAAGTCTGTACTGTTGTGGAAGTGGATATAGCTTCACTCACAAGCTTTTGTTACAAACACACTTCTGATTGTAAATACATGCATTCTATAGTTTCATCCATACCACACCCTATCACATATGAGAAAAATTTTGGAGTACAACTTAAAAATATGAATAAATTTTCTAACTTCTTAAAATGCTTGAGATTAGAAGTATATCATGTAATTATGAAAGGATCATTTCTGATATAAAATACTATGGAAAATTGGAGTGAAGTAGAAAGCAGGTTGTTATAATTCAATGTGGAGGTAGACGGTGCCTGGAATGACCCCAAAAACGTTAGGGACCAGGATACCTCAATCCATGTGGAATGCAGGCAAGTTTACTTAGGCTGAAGCTGCTTTTCATACTACAAAACTGATAACAAAAGTAGGGCATCCTTCACAAGTTCCTCAGCTTGGTACGTGAGACCACTGCCTGTTTCTCTGTTCCCAATCTTTCTTGGGAATTCAGACAATAACATCTTGTGGAGTGTTCATTCTGCTCTGCCTCCTCCTACAGATGTTTACAATATGCAGTGTCCTTGGAGACATTTACTAATGTTTCTCTGCCAGCAAGCTTGCTTTTTAAATGCTTAACCCTTTATGCTCTGGCTCTCAGCATCTTTTCCAAAAATTCCCCATTTTTGTTTTTGTTCCAGGGTGAAGGCCTGTCTGAGGTTGCCTTCCTCTGAAGATCTTACCTGTCACTGGCCACCAGCCAAGCTCCATGGACAGGGGTTTGTGAGTTAAGTGTTTTAAGCAGCATCAAGTGATTTGCATGGGTGGCCTTTTCAGCCCTATTAATGAGGGACATCAGGGATTTGTGAATGCCTCCTAATAAAGATAAGAGTAGCAGAGCACCAATGATCACCACACTGATGTTAGCCAGTTCAGAGGTTGATTTCCACCAATTTAAGGGGTTTATTTTATTGAATTGATCTGTCACTGATTGCCAAAATTCGCTATCTGGAAGCATAGTAAGTTGATTCTGAAACATGCTAAAAATCTTCTTTTGCAAATCAATAATTTCTATAGATAAATTTGTGTGATGACCTATTAAAGGATGTTTAATTTTTTCCCATTCATAATGTGAATCATTGGGAGAGGAGTGATACAAAAAGCGCTTTTATTCCAATCACACTTCAAGCCTTGTTTTAAAATTAGATTATATACCTGACCTCCCATTTGTGTAACATCCATCTCTAAGCCATTAAGCCTATTGTTAATCTGCTCTCAATATATGCCTGACTATGCCATAACCCACTAGCATTATGATGCCAATTTCTAACATAATATCCTGTTTGGAAATTCTCATGTAAGGAAGTTCCTGCCACAGGTGCAGCTCTAATAATACCTATAAACCCTAATACAGTAGCTATAATTAATCCAATTAAACTTTTGGTTCTTTTCAAATAATGATTTAGAAAGTGCCAAAGGATTTGGTTTTCAGGGGAAGACTCCCAGCAGTGATTCATGCGAACTGGAAGCCAGATTTATGACACTGCTGTCCTATTTGAACCACAGTAGAATTATCCTGTAAAACTGACTTTGATGCACAAGTGTAAAAGGTGCAATTACTGCAGAAAACCATGTTTGATTAATGCTCACTGTTCTACTATAAAAACAATGGAATCCCATACACATGCTTTAAGAAATTAAGTGGAATTTCTTTTAAAACTGGCAATAATAGTTTTAGTACCTTGCCATTCAAAATTTGGGCTCTTTCCCAAAAATAATTTCACAAATAATTTTTAGTTTTGTTAAGTTTAGTGTCCCATAATTGTGGGATAAGACTTCCCTCATGAGTCTAATTTAATGACGTATTTATACTTATGACGTCCCCAAAATTCTAAAAATAGTCATAGCTATCATTAGTTGATTTTGTTGAATTAATAATTTTTCAACTTATGGTTTTCTTTACATTAGGTTTCAGTATGCCTATAAGGGCCCAGTTCTTTACAATTCTATAGGAATTATTAAAGAACCCAGATTCAGATGAAACATTTCATGTATGCCATTTATAACTTTGTACTATGACTTTGGGGCTGTATACATGGATACATGGATCCTATGCAGTTAGGTCATTTCAGAAAATGTAAGGTCAAATTTTCAATAAATTTCCCTTCCTCCTCAGGTTTTAGAGGAAGTCGAGGTTCAACGGGCCCAAGAAAATGAAAAGACTGATTTGTCCCCCCAAGTCAACAATTCTAAAAGAGGTGAATTAATAATATAAGCCCAATATGTATAATTATGTGAAACTGCACTACTTACTGTTGTGGTTGTCAAGATAAGCATAGCAAGGAATAACTGTGCTAGAGTGATTTTCTGCCCTTTAGAATTTACCATCTTTTCTGCTTTTTGTGTCAGATTCTTTGGTTTGTTTATATCTAGGTTTCAGTCATCCGGACAGGACCCAAAGCTGGTCTCCTTTATCTGTAATGTTAAGAGCAAAACCTCAACCCTATATCCTAACTTAACTTCTGCCTTCTCCCACTGATTATTATTTTTATGCTTTCAATAAACTAGTTGTCCAATATTTGTTTCTGTATTTCTCCTAATTTTTGCCACAAATGCTCTGTTGCTGGTGTATATGATTCTGACCTTCGGCTTAAAAAATTTATTGTAAATAATGCTTGATATAATTGTTCTTGCACCTCATCATTTCCCACTTTTTTATTTTTGTATCATTTATAAATAGAGGTTTAACTGTTAATTTTTTATTATAAGTATACATACATTCACAGGCTTACTAAATCAGGGGATACACTGATATATTTGACTTATTTTTGGTTAGAGTCCTGAATAGATACAAGATAAATGTTAATATATACTTAGTTTAATAAGCTATATTGACAATTAGGGTGAGAAACAAATAACATAACTAATTAAAAGATTAAGTCAATATTGACAAAGTTACAGAATGACAGATAAATAGAGGAGTTTTATATATATAATTACCAACATTTAGCTTTTAGCTGGGAAGTGTTGAAGTAGAAACCGATACTAAAGTTTTGGTTGACTGTTTTTAGTATTAATGAATTTAATAATATAGAGGTCAACTTGTGAGTATTTTGCTAATTCCTGAGGAAGGGGCCAGCCTCCTCAGGAAGGAACATATAACTCCCTGGGCAGTACATTTTAATGTTTATGCATCAATCACTGGGAGAGTGACCAGCTCCCCCATGGAGGAATACAACACCTGTTGAAATGCATTTTTTTAAAAATTTGTTACAAAACATCCTTGATGTGTGTAATATTTTAATTTCCAATATTTTTCCTGAAATGTGAAAAGTGTTAACTAGCAAGGCATTGGTTTGTTGATTAACAAAGTTTTCTGCATGAACAATACTTACTAAACCTATTTTTAAAAAAGATTTTTAGTTTCAGGACTGTTCAAATTTAAAACAAAAGATTTATATATATACTCAATAAAATATCTTTAAGTGTAACATACAAGTTATTAAATTATTTATATATGCAAGGTACTGTATTGAAGTTTTGATTAGTATTTAAGTATATTATACCTAATTCATAACTCCAGTAGATTATACAACAACAGACATCCAATGATGCTTATTTCTTAAGCATTTAAGATTCTTAGCAGCCTGATTAGAATGACCTTAACTTTTTTAAAATTTTGCATAGTTTGAGGCATAGGTAAAAACAAATTATTATTTCCTATTTGGGCTGTGGTGTAATATATTAACTTGTAATTTTAATACTTGCATTGGTTGTGTTGTTAACATTATAATTTGAATTGGGGCTGTTGCTTATAGTATTGAATATAACCTTGATTTATTGTTGGCTATTTAACAGGAAGGGGAATGTAGGCTGGCTTGACTTGTTTAAGAAAACATTAAAGAAAGCTTTACCAAGTTTTAAAACAAAGGGGTAATGATATAACCGTATATTAATTTTTTGCAACAAACTAGCAATATTTGGGACCACTACATGCTGCAGTGGCATTATTTTATTTCACTATAATTTACTGTTATGCACTACCCTGGCTGCATTTAATGGCTGCTTTCTTCTTGTAGTTATAACTAAAAATTATGATTTATAACATTATATTTTATTTACTATTATATTGAAACATTATTATATTTTCAGGAATTTTATACACATTTAAGTATTCATATGAACTTTTTATTCATAAACTTTAATTGTTATAAAATTAGAAAATCTCCTTTAATTATACAACAGTTTTAAATACTTCATTCAACTGATATCATGTGAACTTAACTATATTTAGTATTTTACTTTTTTTTTTTAGGTAAAAGAGCAAGTTATTTGTGACAGTTTGAAATAAATGCTATTTTTCAGGATTTGGCTATGAGAAAGCAGGTTCAAACATTGTGTTCTTTTTAAAAGTGATAAGAACTGTTTCTTCATGGAAATGATAAGGTTAAAATACAAGAAGCTATTTTGATGAAACAGACTTTCTTTATTGCATACTGATTATTGAGGAGAAAAACTTTGTAAACTTTTAAACTTTTAAAACAGACTACTGACTTTAGAAACTTTGAGAAAGAATAAAACTTTAACTTTATATTATTACATTGTTTGACATTAAAGCTTTTAAATTTTATAGATAGGCTGCTTAAATTTTACTTAGCTTTGACGACAAAAATTCCTTTTTCACAAGACTTTTGCACTTTTACATTTATTCAGGATTTGTCCCACATTTTTACTTTGTTTTAATAACTAGTTATTTTATCTTAGGATAAAATTGCTTTCTTTCCTTTAATAATAAAAGCACATTCTACATAACTTCCATACTTAAGTTACCACAATGATTTTGGAAACTATTTCCAAGCAAACTTCTGACAACATATAATTACCATCAACATTAAACAAACTTGTTAGAATAATGATTTATTTTGAGTGTAACTATTTTTATTAATTTAAACTAATATCCATATTTATTTATTAATATAAGTGCTTATTTCATTTTTGGCCATTTGAATAGGGCTCTTATAATAATCTTCATTTATCAATTTAATATTACCATCCAGAGGGATCAAAATATACAATGACACTGAATAAACAAATACAAAAAGAATTATGACACACTAACAGAAACATAAATATTACTAATTTGACCCATAATTTTCACTCCTTTTGTATGGCTGCTTTAAAGCCCTCCATCATTTCACATCTTTGATTTTACTGTGCTTAATATTTTTTCTGGAATCTGTGTTACCTGTAATATATAAGCTTGTTCTTTGAAACACTTTTGTTCATAATCCGCAAACAGCCAGGACAACTTAAACTATATAAATACAGTTAAGTTCTAATTGAGCAGTTTATACAGGTATTTAACATGTATATTTTGGATTACTACTCTTTAGGAGTACACTTAGGCTGAATGTTCAGATTTCTGCAATAGACATTTTAATTTCTGTTCTTAATTTTGGGTAAATTCAGTGAAGGAGTAATACACTTAGTTTCAGCTGAGGAAGGATTGACATCTGTACTGCTTTTGGTAACTGCCTTAAGTTCTGTTACAGGCTGGAGTGAACTGCTCTGTTGCTGACTAGGTAAATTTGAGCAAGGCTGGAAAACATGCTCATATTTTTTTGTCTTAGGGCATTGAGCAAGGCCCACTTGGAGTTTCCTGACTTATTAATGAGACTACCATTTTTATGATATTTAGAATGGCATTCCTTGGCCCAGTGTAGCCCTTTTTGGCATTTTGGGACACACATGACTTGGTATTGATTTATTATTGCCCCTAAATGGAGCTCTTACATTGGTTTTGGCTTGGCAATCTTTTTTTATATCACCTGGTTTCCCACATTTAAAGCAACTTAAATTATTAATCATAGGACTATGTCCCTTTAGAGCAGCTGCAAGAAGGTTCATGTTCTAGGTATTAGGTCCAAAGTTTTGGCATATTTTTATATAATCCTGTAATTTCTTCCTTTTGCCTTTATGGGACATAAATCATTTTTACACTCACTGTTAGCATTATCAAAACCACCATTTGAATAAGCATTTCTTTAAGATCAGATTGAGTTACTCTCTTGTTGACTACATCTGCCAGCCTTGCTATAAATTCAGCATAGGTTTCAGTATTACCTTGAACAATTTTCGAAAATGATTGCACAGCTTGTTCGGGGATGGAGATTCATTATCAGGCAGCTAGGCAGCACAATCACACTTTTACAATGGCAATATCATCATATTGAGCTTGGTGAGGAATCCCAGCCCATTGACCTGTTCCTAATATTTATTCAGCAGGAATGGGCAATGGGGGATTTTTCTGTTGATTTCATCATGCTACAATATTAACTTCATCGAACCACCAAGTTTTAAGTGTAAAAATTCTGCTGAATTAAGAACAGCTTGAGCTAACAAATCTCAGTTCCAGGGTATTAATCTGTTTTCTTGTGCCATTTCTTGCACCAATTCTTGAATATAAGGAGAATTTTCACCATATTTGGTGCATGCTTGTTTTAATTCTTTGATAGTTTTAGAAGGAATAGGTGCATGCTCATGTTGTACACCCCCTTGGGAATTGTTAGCATATACTGGAATTTGAGTTAATGTTACTGGAAAAGTTTAAAAAAATTGCATAGCCTCTGAATTATTCTCTACTTCCCTGTGCTATACTTTTCATAACTGAAGAGGATGGTGCTGGCACAAAAACAGCAACTTTTGGAAGGTCATCAAATGTTGTAAATAATGGATCAGTAGATATATTAGGAGACACAGACACAGGTTCAAAAGGCAATAAATCATCTTTTGGAGAGGATGGCTTATGACCACTGGAAAAGATTCATAAACTCCCTTTTTCTTTTTTTTTTTTTCATTTTATTAGCTATGAGTTTATCTGTTTTTGCCTGTTCGTTAATTTTTCATATATGTTTTCATTAAAATCATCATTACCTTGTTCTGCTACATTGTTAGCAATAGCAGTATCTATTTTAATATCTTCATTTTCATCTGACTGCAATGGTTCAACGGCAACAGAAATAGAACTATACAAAGAACATACATAACAATGTTTCTGTACAAGAGAAAAGAGTTTTAGTAACTCTAGGGTCATCACAGATACCCCTGTATTCTTTAACAGGGACTTCAAAACTTGGGAATGTTCCTATAACCGAGAAGACTGATTACCCATTACCCTGACAATCAAGATTATTTGACTCACCAACAGAATGAAAGGACTGTCTGACCCAGCATTCCTTGTTTCCATGGCACTGATCCAGAGAAAAGACTATTCATGCTCCATGTTGGACACCATCTGTTGTAATTCAACGTGGAGGTAAACGGTGCCAGGAATGATCCAAAGAAAGTTTGGGATCAGTTGACCTCAATACATGTGGAATGAAGGTAAATTTATTTATTCTGAAGCTGCTTTTTATACTACAAACCTGATAACAAAAGTAGGGCATCCTTCATTAGTTCCTCAGCTTGGTATGTGAGAGCACTGCATATTTCTGTGTTCCCAAACAATCTTTCTTGGGCATTCAGACAATAACATCTTTGTGGTGTCTTCATTTCACTCTGCCTCCTCCAATTGATGTCTGCAGTATGCAGTGTCCTTGAGACATTTACTAATGTTTCTCTGCCTGGAAGCATGCTTTTTAAATGCTTAACCCTTTAAGCATTTTTTCCAACATCCATGGAAGGAACACAAAGGGCTAAAAAGCACTTGAAAAAATGCTCAACATCAATTGCTATCAGGGAAACGCAAATCAAAACTTCAATGAGATACCATCCTACCCCCATGAGAATGGCAGCTATTAAAAAAGCAGCAGACTCTAAGTTTTGGAGAGGATGTGGAGGAAAAGGAACCCTCATCACCTGCTGGTGGGATGGTGGAATGGACCAGCCAATGTGGTGGACAATTTGGCTGTTCCTCAGGTAATTAACAATAGATCTTCCATATGATCCAGCAATTCCACTGCTGGATATATACCTTGAAGAACCAAAAGCAAAGACACAAGCAGATATATGCAAACCAATGTTCATAGCAGCATTGTCCACCTTTGCCAAAAGTTGGAATCTGCCCTGGTGCCAATCAACAGATGAATGGATAAGCAAAATGTGGTACATACATACACTGGAATATTACTCATTTGTAAGAAGGAATAAAGTGCTAACACACGGAATAACATGGATGAATCTTGAAGACCTCATGTTGAGTGAAGCAAGCCAGGCATTGAAGGATAAACAATATATGAACTCACTGATTTGAACTGAGGAAATTGAGAAGTCTCTGAGAACCATTGTCTGAAAGATAGGTTAACAAAGGAGAGAAAGAGAAGAGTAGGTTGTGAGACATCACCCATATGGACATAATCTATGATAAAGTGAAAGAGTATAGTTGCATATTGAAGGATAGGATAGATGGGTAGTGACATTCTTGGGTTTGGTGGTGCAGGGTTCACAGGTGGGTAGATTATGAAAGGCAGGTTGGAATACCCAGGGCATGTAACTAGCAATCTTGTCATCCCATGAGTCAAGATTGGGGAGTGTCATATTCCCAGGGGGATGGGGAGAAAGGAGCAGTTAAGATCAAATGGGGTATTTAGTGGTCATGGGAAATGTTTTTCATTACCTTACATTAATGGACACAGGACATGGTAAATATCATCAAAATTATTAAACTGTACCTCCTAAATTGTAAACTATATCATAGTTGTTAAACTATACCATTGAAAAGGACTAGTTGTTATATTTTACTACTTTACTATCTGTATAGGTGTTATACGAATGCTAACATTCATTAAAAAGGTTTTAATAGGGGTGAGGAAGGGGGAGGGAGGTTGGGTATGAGGGAGTCTCTAGTATTCTGTAGGTGACTTTGCTGTGACTTAAAACTTCTTTGAAAATTAAATGAGAATTTGGGAGACACTGGGGAATGAGAGGGAAAAGGTGTCATGGTACACCAGACATCCGATAATACAGTGATAAAGGGAAAAAAGGGTAATTTTTTTAAAAAGGAATTTTTTGTTTTTTTTTCCCATTTTTATGAATGTCCCAGTGCACAAATTATATTTTATTTTTATTTTAGTTTTTTTCCTTCTGAGTTTACTTTTACTTATCACTTGTATTTAAGCTTATCTTTATTATTTCTTTTTCTAATTAATTGTATTTGGTTATTATATGGGTCAAATACATATAATATTTGTATTATATGTTCTAATAAGATTTAGTTTACAGAAGTGTTACAATGGTGGCTTCAGAGGATCATTGGTGGGGGGTGTCTGGGATGGAGGATTCATGGGAGTAAGTTCATCTGAATATACATGAAAGATATATGAAATTATTCAAATGATCAAGGGTTGGTGCGTGGTCCTGGTGGGTAGACAATCACTCAATAAATGAGGGAATCTGAATTCCCAGCCTGGAGAGCTCTGCCACATTCTCCAAGGAAGTAACAACAGTCCCCTGAGTGCAGGAGCAGTGTCTGGCAAAAGAGGATGGCCCACTGATGGGTTCTTGTTATTGATGACTAACCTTAAGAGTCTTTGCTCTTGTAATTGAATCTTAGCCTACTGTTATGGAGCGCCTAAGGGTTGCCAACTGAGAGCCTCCTTGTTTCTCAAATGTGGCCTCTCTCTAAGCCAAACTAAGTATATGAATGTATGACCTTCCCCTCAACATGGGACATGACTCCCATGGATGAGCCTCCCTGGCAATGAGGGATTAATACCAAGTGCCAACTGGCAACATGATTGGAAAAAACCTTAAATAAAGGGGGAAAATGTAAAGAGAAATGAGTTCATGTGGCTAAGACACTTCAAAGAGAGTCGGGAGGTCATCCCAGAGGTAACGCATATGCCCAACTCTGTAGGATCTCATAGAACACCAAAGTGGATATCATCCCACACAGAGAGGCACCTGAAGGCCCTGGAGACATCCAGGTCCTAATAAGTGGGGATAGTCCCAGAGATTTATGTCTTATTAGTGGGATCTGCTTTGGAATCTGTGCTCCTGAGAGTGACAGAGTTTGACTCAAATAAGTCCTCCCTTCACATGGTCCATCAGTCCCTTCTATTGAAACCTATATGTGATCCTGGGATTTTCTGGTGTACTTTCAGAGACTGGAGCCTCTGGCCTATCTATGTGGCAGCTGTGCCTGGAACTCAGTGGAGCTGTAACTCCTACCCTGCAGCTAAATGGACACATCCAAGTCACCTGGTGGGGTGATGAAGATGGGCAATGGCCATCCATTGAATGGAGACGGTCTGCAGCTACAGGTAGGATAATCCCATCCACCGTATCCATGGGATATGAGCCCTCTCTCACTTGGAGGTGGAGTGGACATCACCATCCCAGTCCCCTCATGTTTGGGGGAAGTGCTATGGAATAGAGTGGACTTAAAGGTATTCTGTTGTAGACATATTGTGATTCAAGCAATGGAAGAAATTTTAACAGAGAGGTGGAGCCAGTGGCCACAGGACATTTTTGGGGCATGGATGGAAAGTGCAGCTGAAATACTGGGGCTCTTTTGGGACTTGGGGGTTGTCCTGAGTGGCATTGCAGTGACAGCTGTAGGCCATTTTGCATCAGCATATACCATGCAGAACTGTGTGGGAGTGAGTGTGGTCCACAATGTTAACTGTGGTCTATGCTTGGTGACAAGCCCCCAGGATGTGTATATCCATTGTGGGTGATGTGCCACACTGATAAAAGATGTTTGTGTGGGATGAATTGGGAGGTGTGGGAGGTGGGGAACATGGGAATCCCTGTAATTTCTGTGTAATATTTAGGTAATCTAACCAAACTTAAATAAATAAATATATATATATATATATATATATATATATATATATATATATATATACCATTTATGTAAGCAAATGCACATATGTGCATATATATTTATATATCATTTTACAAATATTAGTATTTATTGTGAAAAATTTTAATTTTACCCACAATTATAAAAAGAAAAAATGCTACAATAATCACCAGCATTATTTTGAAAATGGTAATTTTTTAAATGCTTACTCAGAATGTAATGGATTGAAGAACCAGTGAAAACAACCAGGATAATTTGAAATTAGTGGAAAGCCCATCTTTACATAAATTAAGAGAAATCTCATGTTCTGGTGCATAAATTAGTGGTAACAAATTCAACACAGATGAGTGAGGAAGAAGATCTGGGAGGAGTAGATTCAGAACAAACTGCACATGCACATTTCCAAGAGGAGAAAATATCCTGAACTGCACAGTCACAGCCATTTACTTAAATGATTGTCAACAAGTTGCACAGTCTGTAGGTGGAGATTCTCTTCAGATTCACATTCATTACATTCACAGGGTTTCTCTCCAGTATGAATGTTGCAATGTTTAATGACATACTGCCTCTGGCTGAAGGCTACTCCACATTCCTTTCATATATAGGGTTTCCCTCCACTATAAATTTTCTCATGGTCAATGAGATTTGATTTGTTACTGAAGGCTTTCCTACATTCCTTACATATATAGGGTTTCTCTCCAATTTGTCTTTTCTGGTGTGTGTTGAGTCTTGATTTCTGAATGAAAAGTTTCCCACATCCATCAGATTCATAAGATTTCTCTCCAGTATGTATTCTTGGATGGTTAATGAGGTTTTCCTTGTGGTTGAAGTCTTTTCCACATTCATTGCATATATAGGGTTTTTCTCCAGAATGAATGCTCTGATGGTTAATGAAATATTGCTTTTGACAGAAGGCTTTTCCGCATCCTTTACATTCATTTTGTTTCTGTCCACTCTGAGTTTTTTTCGTGTTCTGTGAAATATGAGTTGTACATAAAAGCTTTTTCACATGCCTTACATGCACAGAGTTTCTTTGCACTTGGAAACGTCTTGTACCTGAGATTTGAGATTTGAATTAAAGTGTTCCCACATATATATCATTCCTCTTCAGTAAGAGTTTTCTAATGAATAAAGAGTTTTTCTGTTAAGTTGAAAATTTTCCCACGTGTATAGCATTTCTATGCTTGTTTCCCTGTATGACTTTTAAAATGAGGAGCAAAAATCGACTGTAAAGAGCAGACTACATTCATGACACTCATGGTTTCTCTCCAGTGTGAATTTTCTCATGTTCCATGAGGTTCTGTTTCAGATGGAAACATTCCCATGTTCATTACAATACTAACTTTTGTATGAATGTTTCATGCTCAATAAGATTTAATGTCTGGATGAAGGATTTCCAATATTCCTTACATACACAGGGTTTTACTCCTGCATGTTTCTTTGATATGACTCTAGCTTTCCCAAAATCATGAAATCCCAAATGGTTTCTCTGAAGGATTAATTCTTTGGTATCTCATGAGTTTGAATTTCCAAGAAAACTTCACAGTCATTACACTTAAAGGGAGGACCACCATGTGGGTCAAACTGGGAAAACACATTGCCTTCATTATTTTACCATATATAGATTCCCTCATGCTTAGGTAAGCATGATGCAAATTCCTTCAAAGTGAAGTTACATTCATATAAGTATTATTTTGAGGAAACAATGCTTGCAGTCAGAGAACATATTTCCCAAACTTCCTACATTCTCTGCCTTCATCTTAAGTCTGCACTGCTGTGGAAGTGGATAGAGCTTCACTCTCAAGCCTTTTGTTACAAACACATTTCTGTTTGTAAATACATGCATTCTCTAGTTTCATCCATCCAACACCCTATCACATATGAGAAAAATTTTGGAGTACAACTTAAGAATAAGAATATATTTTCTGACTTCTTAAAATACTTGATATTACAAGTATATCTTCTAATTATGAAAGGATCATTTCTGATTTAAAATACTAAGGAAAATTGGAGTGAAGTAGAAAGCAGGCTGCTGTAATTCAATGTGGAGGTAGACAGTGCCTGGAATGATCCAAAGAAAGTTAGGGAACAGGGGAACTCACACCATGTGGAATGTAGGCAAGTTTATTTAGGCTGTAGTTGCTTTTTATATTACAAAGCTGATAACAAAAGTAGGGCATGCTTCACTACTTCCTCAGCTTGGTATGTGAGAGCTTTGCCTGTTTCTGTATTCCCAGACAATCTTTCTTGGGAATTCAGACAATAACATCTTTGTGATGTGTTAATTCCACTCTGCCTCCTCCTACTGATATTTGCAGTATGCAGTGTCCTTGCAGACATTTACTAATGTTTCTCTGCCTGCAAGCATGCTTTTTAAATGCTTAACCCTTTATGCTATGGTTCTCAGCACCTTTTCCAAAAATTCCCCATTTTGTTTTTGGTAGAGGTTGACTGTGCCTGCCTTAGGTTGCCCTCCTCTGAAGGTCTTTCCCTTCACTGCCAACAGCCAGGTTCCATGGATAGGAGTTTGAGAGTTAAGGGTTTTAAGCAGAATCAAGTTATTGGCATGGCTGTCCTCTTCAGTCCTATTAATGCGGGATAGCAAGGTTTTGTGAATACCTCCTAATATAGTTAAGAGAACTATAAGAGAACACCAACGATCACCACGCTGAAGTTAGCAAGTACAGAGGTTGATTTCCACCAATGTAGGGGGTTTATTTTATTTAATTGATCTGTCAGTGATTGCCAAAATTCACTACCTGGAAGCATAGTGAGTTGATTCAGAGACATGCTCAAAATCTACTTTTGTAAATCTGTAATTTATATAGAAAAATTTGTGTGATGGCCTATTAAATGATGTTTAAATTTTTCTCATTCGTAATGGGAATCATTTTACATGAGAGGAGTGATACAAAAAAGCACTTTCATTCCAATCACACTTCAAACCTTGTTATAAATTTGGATTATATACCTGATCTCCCATTTGTGTAACAGCCATCTCTAAATCTTTAAGCCTATTGTTAATCTGCTCATCAATATATGTCTGACTATGCAAAAACTCACTAGCATTATGATGCCAATTTCTAACATATTGTCTTCTCTGGATATTTTCATGTGGGCAGTTCCTGCCACAGCAGCAGCTGTAATAATACCTATAAGCCCTAATACAGCAGGTATAATTAATCCATTTAAACATTTGGTTCTTTTCAAATAATGATTTAGAAAATGCCAATGGATTTGGCTCTCAAGGGAAGACTTCCAGCAGCGATTCATGAGAACTGGAAGCCATATTCCATGATGCCATTGTCCTAATAGAACCACAGTAGAACTCTCCTGTAAAACAGATTCTGATACAAAAGTGTAAAGGGAGCAATTGCTGCAGAAAAACCATGTTTGATTAATACTCACTGTTCCTACTATAAAAACAATGGGATCCCGTACACAGACTTTAAGAAATTAAGTTAATTTTGTTTTTAAACTGGTAATGTTAGTTTTACTGCCTTGCGATTCAAAAATTGGGCTAGTCCCCAAAAATAATTTCCACAAATGATTTTTAGTTTTGTTATGTTTAGGGTCCCATAGTTGTGAAATAAATCTTCCCTGATGAATCCAATTTAGTGATGTATTTATACTTATGATGTCCCCAAAATTCGAAAAATAACTATAGCTTTCATTAGTTGTTTTGTAGAATTATTAATTTTTCAACTTATGATTGTGTTTCCATTAGGTTTTGGTATCTCTATAAGGTCCCAATTCATTACAATTCTATTGGAATTATTAAAGACCACAACCTCAGATGAAACATGGTATGCCTGCCACTTATCACTTTGTCCTATGATTTTGGGGCTGTATTCATGGATCAATGGATCCTATGCACTTAGGTCATTCAAGAAAAGCCAAGGTTAAATTTTAAATAAATTTCCCTTCCTCATCAGGTTTTAGAGGAAGGCGAGGTTCAACGGGCCCAGGAAAATGAGAAGACTGATTAATATAAACAGGGTAGGATTTGTCCCCCCCAAGCCAACAATTCTAAAAGAGGTGAATTAGTAATATAAGCCCAATATGTATAATTATGTGAAAGTACACTACTTAATACTGTGGTTGTCAAGGTAAGCATAGCAAGAAATAACTATGTTAGAGTGACATTCTGCCTTTTAGAAGTTACCATCTTTTCTGCTTTTTGTGTCAGCTTCTTTGGCTTGTTTATGTCTAGGTTCCAGACGTCTGGACAGGACCCAAAGCTGTTCTGCTTTATCTGTAATGATAAGAGAAAACCTCAACCCTATATCCTAACTTTGGTCTTATCCCATTGATTATTGTTTTTTATGTTTTCAGTAAAATAGTTGTCCAATATTTGTTTCTGTATTATTGCCTGATTTTTGCCAGAAATGCTCTGCTGCTGATGTATATGATTCTGACCTTTGGCTTAAAAATTTTACTGTAAATAATGCTTGATATAATTATTCTCACACCTAAACATTTCCCACTTTTTTGTTTTTGTAGCATTTATAGATGTTTAACTGTTATTTTTTTATAATAAGTATACATACATTCACAGGCTTACTAAATCATGGGGTACACTGATATACTTGGCTTATTTTTGGCTAGAGTCCTGGGTAGATACAAGATAAATGTTAATATATTTAATTAATAAGCTTATATTGACAATTAAGGTCAGAAACAAATAACACAACTTATTAAAAGATTAAGTCAATATTGAACAATGTTACAGAATGATAGATAAATAGAGCAGTCTTATATATATTTACCAATATTTAGCTTTTAGCTGGGAAGTGTTGAATTGCTGAAGTAGGACCTGATACTAGAGTTTTGGTTGACTGTGTTTAGGATTAATGAATTTGATACTATAGAGGAAATCTTGTGAGTATTTTGCTAATTTCTGAGGAAGGGGCCAGCCTCCTCAGGAAGGAACAGAACACTCCCTGGGCAATATATTTCAAGGTTTATGCATCAATCCCTGGGAGAGTGGCCAGATCCCTGAGGGATTAATACAACACCAGTTGAAATGCACTTTATTTATTTTTAATTTGTTACAACACATCCTTGATGTGCTTACTATTTTAATTTCCAATATTTTCCTGAAATGTGAAAAGTGTTAACTAGCAAGACATTGGTTTGTTGATTAAGAAAGTTTTCTGCATGATGCTTTACTTTAGGCTTGAACAATACTTATGAAACTTTTTTAAAAAAGATATTTAGTTTCAGGGTTGTTCAAATTTAAAACAAAAGATTTATTTATACTTAATAAAATATCTTCATTTGTTACATACAAGTTATTAAATTACTTATATATGTAATGTATTGTATTGAAATTTTGATTAGTATTTAATTATATTATACATAATTCATAACTGCACTGGATCAACAGACATCCATTTAATAAACTTTTAATTCTTAAGCATTTAAGATACTTAGTAGCATGATTAAAATGACCTCAATTTTTAAAATTTTGTATAGTTTGAGGAATAGTTAAAAACAAATTAGTATTTCCTATTTGGGCTGTGGGGTAATACATTAACTTGTAATATTAATACTTGCATTGGTTTTGTTGTTACTGTTATAATTAGAATTGGGGATGTTGCTTAGAGTGTTGAATAGAAACTTGATTTATTGTTGGCTATTTTACAGGAAGGGGAATTTGGGCAGTCTTGACTTGTTTAAGAAATTATTAAAGAAAGCTTAAGCAAGTTTTAAAACAAAGTGATAGTGGCATAAGTGGTGATTAATTTATTTGCAACAAAATAGCAATTTTGTGAGCATTGCATGCTGCAGTTGTGTTATTTTATTTTACTATAATTTAATGTTCTGCAATACCCTGACAGCCTTTAATGGCTGCTTTCTTCTTGTAGTTATAACTAAAAATTATGATTAATAACATTGTATTTTATTTACTATTATATTGAAACATTATTATATTTTCAGGAATTTTATACACTTTTAAACTATTCATATGAACTTTTTGTTCATATAACTTTAATTGTTATAAAATTTGGAAATTTATTTTAATTATACAACAGTTTTAAATACTTCATTCAACTGACATCACATGAACTTAACTATTTTCAGTATTTTACTTTTTTTTTTAGGTAAAAGACCAAGCTATTTGGGACAGTTTGAAATAAAAGTTATCTTTCAGGATTTGTCATTGAGAAAGCAGGTTTAAACATTGTGTTCCTTTTTAAAAGTGATAAGACCTGTTTCTTTATGGAAAAAATAAGGTTAAAGTACAAGAAGCTATTTTGATAAAACAGACTTTCTTTATTGCATACTGAATTTTGAGGAGAAAAACTGTAAATTTTTACTAAAACAGACTACTGACTTGAGAAAATTTGAGAAAGAATAAAACTTTAACTTTATACTATTACATTGTTTGACATTAAAGCTTTTAAATTATAATAAATAGACAGCTTAAATTTTACTTAGCTTTGACCACAAATATTCCTCTTTCACATGCCTTTTGCACTTTTGTATTTATTCAAGTTTTGTCCCACATTTTACTTTGTTTTAATACCTAGTTATTTTATCTTAGGATAAAATGACTTTCTTTTCTTTAATAATAAAAACACATTCTATATGCCTTCCACACTTGTTACCACAATGATTTTGGAAACTATTTCCAAACAAACTTCTGACAACATATAATTACCATCAACATTGAACAAACTTGTTAGAAAAATGATTTAATTTGAGTATAACTATTTTTAGTATTTTAAACCAATATCCATATTTATTTATTAAAATAAGTGCTTACTTATGTTTTGGCCATTTGAATAGAGCTCTTATAATAAACTTCATTTATCAATTTAATATTATCATCCAGAGGTATCAAAATATACACTAACACTGAACAAACAGACAAATACAAAAAGAATTATGACACACTAACAGAAACAAAAAGCTTACTAATTTGACCCCTAATTTTGACTCCTTTGGTATGGCTGTCTTCAAGTCCTCCATCATTTCATATCTTTGATTTTACTGTTTTTAAGATTTTTCTGGAATCTGTGTTACTTGTAATATATAACCTTGTTATCTGAAACACTTTTGTTCATAATCAGCAACCAGCCAGGACAATTTAAACAACCTAAATACAGTTAATCTCTAATTTTAGCAGTTTATACAGATATTTAACATGTATATTTTGTTTTACTACTCTTTAGGAGTACACTTAGGCTTAAAGTTCAGATTTTTGCGATAGGCCTTTTAATACCTGTTGTTAATTTTGGGTATACTCAGTGAAAGAGTAATAAACTTAGTTTCAGCTGAGGGAGGATCAACATCTGTACTGCTTTTGGTAACTGCCTTAAGTACTGTTACAGGCTGGAGTGAACTGCTCTGTTGCTGACTAGGGAAATTTGAACAAGGCTGGGAAACGTGCTCATATTCTTTGTCTGAGGGTCTTGAGCAAGGCCTGCTGGGAAGGTTCCTGACTTATTAATGAGACAACCATTTTTATGATATTTAGAATGGCATACCTTGGCACAGTGTAACCCTTTTTGGCATTTCAGAGACACACGACTTGGTATAGATTTATTATTGTCACTAAATGGAGCTCTTACATTAGTTTTGGCTTGGCAATTTTTTCATATCACCTGGTTTCCTACATTTAAAGCAATTTAAATTAGTAATCATAGGACTACGTCCTTTTAGAGCAGCTGCACAAAGGTTCATGCTCTAGGTATAAGGCTCAATGTTTTGGCATATTTTTATATAATCCTGTAAAGTTCTTCCATTTGCCTTTATCAGACATAAAGCCTTTTTACACTCACTGTTAGCATTATCAAAAGCCAACATTAGAATAAGCATTTCTTTAAGATCAGATTGAGCTACTGTCTTGGTGACTACATCTGTCAGCCTTGCTACAAATTCAGCATAGGTTTCAGTATTTCCTTGAACAATTTTTGAAAATGATTGTACAGACTGTCCAGGGGGTGGAGATTCGTTGCCAGGGAGCTAGGCAGGACAATTGCACTTGTACCATGGCAATATCATCATATTGAACTTGGTGAAGAATCCCAGCCCATTGACCTGTTCCTAATATTTCTTCAGCAGTAATAGGCAGTGGTGGATTTTCCTGTTGATTTTATCATGCTACAATATTAGCTTCATCGCCCACCAAGTTTTAAGTTGTAAAAATTCTGCTGAATTAAGAACAGATTCAGCTAAGAAATCCCAGTCCCAGGGTATTAATCTGTTTTCTTGTGTCATTCCTTGTACCAATTCTTGGTATAAGGAGAATTTACACCATATTGAGTGCATGCTTGTTTTAATTCTTTGATAGTGCTCATATTGTATACCCCCTTGGGGATTGTTAGCATCTACTGGAATTTGAGTTACTGGAAAAGTAAAAAAAAAAAAAATTGCATAAACTCTGAATTTCTTTCTCTACTTCTCTGTGCATTACTTTTCATAATTGAAGAGAATGGTGCTGGCACAAAAACAGAAACTGTTGGAGGGTCATCAAATGTTGTAAAGAATGGATCAGTAGAAACCTTCAGAAGCACAGATGTTGGTTCAAAAGACAATAAATCATCTTTTGGAGCTGACAGTTTAACGAGCCCTGGAAAAATTTCATAAACTCCCTTTTTCTTTTTTCTTTTTATTAGACATGAGTTAATCTGTTTTTGCCTGTTCATTAACTTTTCACATATATTTTCATTAATATCATCTTTAGCTTGTTCTGCTACAGTGTTAGCAATAGCACTATCCATTTTAATATCTTCATTTTCATCTGACTGTAATGGTTCAAGAGCAACAGAAATAAGACTATACAAAGACCATACGTACCAATATCTCTGTACAAGAGAAAAGAGTTTTAGTAACTCTAGGGTCATCAAAGATACCCCTGTATTCTTTAACAGGGTCTTCAAAACTTGGGAATATTCCTCTAACCGAGTTGACTGATTACCCATTACCCTGATGATCAAGATTATTTGACTCACCGACAGAATGCAAGGACCGTCCTACACAGCAGTCCTTGTTTCCACAGCACTGATACGGAGAAAAGACTAGTTGTGTCCCATGTTGGTCGCCATCTGAGGTAGATGGTGCCGAGAATAATCCAAAGAAAGACTGGGAACAGTTGATCTCACTCCATGTAGAATGCGGACAAGTTTATTTAGGCTGAAGCTGATTTTTATTCTAAAAAGCTGATAACAAAATTAGGGCATCCTTCACTAGTTCTTCAGCTTGGTACATGAGAGCGCTGCCTGTTTCTGTGTTCCCAGACGATCTTTCTTTGCAATTAAGACAATGGCATCTTAGTGGTGTGTTCATTCCATTCTGCCTCCTCCCACTGATGTCTGCAGTATGCAGTGTCCTTGGCGACATTTACTAATGTTTCTCTGCCAGCAAACATGCTTTTTAAATGCTTAACCCTTTATGCTCTGGCACTCAGCATCTTTTCCAACATCCAAGGCAAAAATACAAAGAGCTAAAATTCACATGAAAATATGCTTGATATCACTTGCTATCAAGGAAATGCAAATCAAAACTACAATGAGATACCATCGTACACCCATCAGAATGGCAGCTATTAAAAAAACAGCAGACTCTAACTGTTGGAGAGGATGTGGAGGAATTTGAACCCTTATCCACTTCTGGTGGGATTGTGGAATGGTCCAGCCACTGTGGAGGACGGTTTGGTGGTTCCTCAGAAAACTAACAATAGATCATCCATATGATCCAGCAATTCCACTGCTGGGTATATACACAGAGAAACTGAAAGCAAAGACACAAACAGGTAAATGAATACCAATGTTCATAGCAGCATTGTTCACCATTTCCAAAAGTTGAAATCAGCCCCGGTGCCCATCAACAGATGAATGGATAAGCAAAATGTGGTGCATACGTACAATGGAATACTACTCAGCTATAAGAAGGAATAAAGTGCTAACACAAAGAATAACATGGATGAATCTTGAAGACCTCATGTTGAGTGAAGCAAGCCAGGCATTGAAGGATGAACAATATATGTCCTCACTGATTTGAACAGAGGAAAGTGAGCAGTCTCTGAGAACTATTGTCTGAAAGATAGGTTAACACGGGAGAGAAAGAGAATAGTAGGCTGTGAGCCATCACCCATATGGACATAATCTATGGTAAAGGGATAGAGTATAGTTGCATATTGAAAGATGGGACAGATGGGTAGTGACATTAATGGGTTTGGTGGTGCAGGTTTCACAGGTGGGTAGATTAGGAAGGGCAGTTTGGAATACCCAGGGCATGTAACTATGAATCTTGTCATTCCATGGGTCAAGACAAGGGAGTGTCATATGCTCCAGGGGGATGGGGAAGAAGGAACAGTTAAGATCAAATGGGGTTTTTAGTTGTCATGGGAAAGCTTTTTCATTACCTTACAGTAATGGCACAGGACATGGTAAATATCATCAAAAATTATTAAACTGTACCATCTAAATTGTAAACTATACTGAAAACCACTGACAATGTTTAGTCACTATATTTTACTATCTGTTTAACAGTTATAACAATGCTAACATTCATTAAAAAATGTTTTGATAAGGGGTGGGGAAGGGGGATGGAGGTTGGGTATGTGGGAGTCTCTAGTATATGGTGTGTGACTTTGCTGTGACCTAAAACTTCTTTGAAAATTAAATTAAAATTTGGGACACATGGGGAATGAGAGGGGGAAGGTGTCACCTTACACTAGACATCTGATCTTACAGTGATAAAAGGAAAAAATAATATTTTTTTTAAAAAGGAATTTTTTTTAGAATTTTTCCAATTTTTTTGAATGGCCCAATCTACTAATTATATTTTATTTTTAGTTTACTGTTTTTTCTTCTGACTTTCCTTGTACTTATCCCTTGCATTTAAGCTTATCATTATTATAACATTTTCCTATTAATTGTATTTCGTTATTATATGGGCTTCATGTCCAAGGAAGGTTTAGATCACAGAAGGGTTACAATGGGGGCTGCATAGGAACATTGGTGGGGCATGTCTGGGATGGGGGATTCATGGGATTAAGTTCATCTGAATATACATGAAGGATATATAAAATTGTTCAAATGATCAAGGGATGGGGCATGTTCATGGTGGGTAGACAATCACAAAATAAATGAGGGAATTTGAATTCCCAGCATATAGAGCTCTGCCACATTCTCCAAGGGAGCAGCAACAGTCCCCTGAGTGCAGAAGCAGTGTCTGGCAAAGAGGATGGCCCACTGATGGGTTCTTATTATTGATGACTAACCTCATGAGTCTTTGCTCTTGTAATTGAAACTTAGCCTACTGTTATGGGGTGCCTAAGGGCTGTGAGCTGAGAGGCTCTTTGTTGCTCATATGTGGCCTCTCTCTAAGCCAAACTCAGCATATGAATGCATTACCTTCCCCTGAATATGGGACATGACTTCCAGGGATAAGCCTACCTGGCCATGAAGGATAAATACCAAGTGCCAACCGGCAATGTGATTGGGAAAAGACCTTGAATAAAGGGGGAAAAGGTAAAGAGAATTGGGTTCATGTGGCTAAGAGACCTCAAAGAGAGTCAGGAGGTCATCCCAAAGGTAACTCTTATGCACACCTTAGTTGAATCTCATAGACACCAAAGTGGATATCACCCCACACAGAGGGGCTCCGGAGGGCTCTGGAGACACCCAGGTCCTACATAAGTGGCAATAGCCCCAGAGATTGATGCCTTATTAGTGGGCTCTACTTTGGAATTTTGTGCTCCTGAGAGTGACACAGTTGGACTCAAATAAGTCCTCCCTGCACATGATCCATCATTCCCTTTTATTCAAACCTATATATGATCCACTATATCCATGGGATATAAGCCCTCTCTCACTTGGAGGTGGAGTGGACATCACCATCCAAGTCCCCTCAGGATTGGGGGAAGAGCTATGGACTAGAGTGGATTTAATGGTATTCTGTTTTAGACATATTGTGACTCAAGTATTGGAAGAAATTAAAGAGTGAGGTGGAGCCAGTGGCTGCTGGACACTTTGGGGGCAGGCAGGGAAATGGCAGTTGAAATACAGGGGCTTTTCTGGGACTTAGGGTTTGTCCTGAGTGGCGTGGCTGCGATGGATGTAGGCCATTTTACATCAGCATATATCATGCAGAACTGTGTGGGAGAGAGTGTGATCTATGATGTGAACTGTGATCTATGATTGGTGACAAGGCCCCAGGATGTGTATATCCATTGTGGGTGATGTGCGACACTGATGAAGGATGTTTGTGTGGGATGAATTGGGAGGTGTGGAAGGTGGGGAACGTAGGATTACCTGTAATTTCCGTGTAATATTTAGGTAATCTAAGCAATTTAAATATATATATATATATGTGTGTGTGTGTGTGTATATATATATATATATATATATATATATATATATATATATATA
>JAKSZT010054204.1:834136-856681 GCA_026826555.1 Tolypeutes matacus
ACTATACAAAGACCATACATAACAATGTTTCTGTACAAGAGAAAAGAATTTTAGTATCTCTAGGGTCATCAAAGATACCCCTGTATTCTTTAACAGGGTCTTCAAAACTTGGGAATATTCCTCTAACCGAGTTGACTGATTACCCATTACCCTGATGATCAAGATTATTTGACTCACCGACAGAATGCAAGGACCGTCCTACACAGCAGTCCTTGTTTCCACAGCACTGATACGGAGAAAAGACTAGTTGTGTCCCATGTTGGTCGCCATCTGAGGTAGATGGTGCCGAGAATAATCCAAAGAAAGACTGGGAACAGTTGATCTCACTCCATGTAGAATGCGGACAAGTTTATTTAGGCTGAAGCTGATTTTTATTCTAAAAAGCTGATAACAAAATTAGGGCATCCTTCACTAGTTCTTCAGCTTGGTACATGAGAGCGCTGCCTGTTTCTGTGTTCCCAGACGATCTTTCTTTGCAATTAAGACAATGGCATCTTAGTGGTGTGTTCATTCCATTCTGCCTCCTCCCACTGATGTCTGCAGTATGCAGTGTCCTTGGCGACATTTACTAATGTTTCTCTGCCAGCAAACATGCTTTTTAAATGCTTAACCCTTTATGCTCTGGCACTCAGCATCTTTTCCAACATCCAAGGCAAAAATACAAAGAGCTAAAATTCACATGAAAATATGCTTGATATCACTTGCTATCAAGGAAATGCAAATCAAAACTACAATGAGATACCATCGTACACCCATCAGAATGGCAGCTATTAAAAAAACAGCAGACTCTAACTGTTGGAGAGGATGTGGAGGAATTTGAACCCTTATCCACTTCTGGTGGGATTGTGGAATGGTCCAGCCACTGTGGAGGACGGTTTGGTGGTTCCTCAGAAAACTAACAATAGATCATCCATATGATCCAGCAATTCCACTGCTGGGTATATACACAGAGAAACTGAAAGCAAAGACACAAACAGGTAAATGAATACCAATGTTCATAGCAGCATTGTTCACCATTTCCAAAAGTTGAAATCAGCCCCGGTGCCCATCAACAGATGAATGGATAAGCAAAATGTGGTGCTTACGTACAATGGAATACTACTCAGCTATAAGAAGGAATAAAGTGCTAACACAAAGAATAACATGGATGAATCTTGAAGACCTCATGTTGAGTGAAGCAAGCCAGGCATTGAAGGATGAACAATATATGTCCTCACTGATTTGAACAGAGGAAAGTGAGCAGTCTCTGAGAACTATTGTCTGAAAGATAGGTTAACACGGGAGAGAAAGAGAATAGTAGGCTGTGAGCCATCACCCATATGGACATAATCTATGGTAAAGGGATAGAGTATAGTTGCATATTGAAAGATGGGACAGATGGGTAGTGACATTAATGGGTTTGGTGGTGCAGGTTTCACAGGTGGGTAGATTAGGAAGGGCAGTTTGGAATACCCAGGGCATGTAACTATGAATCTTGTCATTCCATGGGTCAAGACAGGGGAGTGTCATATGCTCCAGGGGGATGGGGAAGAAGGAACAGTTAAGATCAAATGGGGTTTTTAGTTGTCATGGGAAAGCTTTTTCATTACCTTACAGTAATGGCACAGGACATGGTAAATATCATCAAAAATTATTAAACTGTACCATCTAAATTGTAAACTATACTGAAAACCACTGACAATGTTTAGTCACTATATTTTACTATCTGTTTAACAGTTATAACAATGCTAACATTCATTAAAAAATGTTTTGATAAGGGGTGGGGAAGGGGGATGGAGGTTGGGTATGTGGGAGTCTCTAGTATATGGTGTGTGACTTTGCTGTGACCTAAAACTTCTTTGAAAATTAAATTAAAATTTGGGACACATGGGGAATGAGAGGGGGAAGGTGTCACCTTACACTAGACATCTGATCTTACAGTGATAAAAGGAAAAAATAATTTTTTTTTTTAAAAAGGAATTTTTTTTAGAATTTTTCCAATTTTTTTGAATGGCCCAATCTACTAATTATATTTTATTTTTAGTTTACTGTTTTTTCTTCTGACTTTCCTTGTACTTATCCCTTGCATTTAAGCTTATCATTATTATAACATTTTCCTATTAATTGTATTTCGTTATTATATGGGCTTCATGTCCAAGGAAGGTTTAGATCACAGAAGGGTTACAATGGGGGCTGCATAGGAACATTGGTGGGGCATGTCTGGGATGGGGGATTCATGGGATTAAGTTCATCTGAATATACATGAAGGATATATAAAATTGTTCAAATGATCAAGGGATGGGGCATGTTCATGGTGGGTAGACAATCACAAAATAAATGAGGGAATTTGAATTCCCAGCATATAGAGCTCTGCCACATTCTCCAAGGGAGCAGCAACAGTCCCCTGAGTGCAGAAGCAGTGTCTGGCAAAGAGGATGGCCCACTGATGGGTTCTTATTATTGATGACTAACCTCATGAGTCTTTGCTCTTGTAATTGAAACTTAGCCTACTGTTATGGGGTGCCTAAGGGCTGTGAGCTGAGAGGCTCTTTGTTGCTCATATGTGGCCTCTCTCTAAGCCAAACTCAGCATATGAATGCATTACCTTCCCCTGAATATGGGACATGACTTCCAGGGATAAGCCTACCTGGCCATGAAGGATAAATACCAAGTGCCAACCGGCAATGTGATTGGGAAAAGACCTTGAATAAAGGGGGAAAAGGTAAAGAGAATTGGGTTCATGTGGCTAAGAGACCTCAAAGAGAGTCAGGAGGTCATCCCAAAGGTAACTCTTATGCACACCTCAGTTGAATCTCATAGACACCAAAGTGGATATCACCCCACACAGAGGGGCTCCGGAGGGCTCTGGAGACACCCAGGTCCTACATAAGTGGCAATAGCCCCAGAGATTGATGCCTTATTAGTGGGCTCTACTTTGGAATTTTGTGCTCCTGAGAGTGACACAGTTGGACTCAAATAAGTCCTCCCTGCACATGATCCATCATTCCCTTTTATTCAAACCTATATATGATCCACTATATCCATGGGATATAAGCCCTCTCTCACTTGGAGGTGGAGTGGACATCACCATCCAAGTCCCCTCAGGATTGGGGGAAGAGCTATGGACTAGAGTGGATTTAATGGTATTCTGTTTTAGACATATTGTGACTCAAGTATTGGAAGAAATTAAAGAGTGAGGTGGAGCCAGTGGCTGCTGGACACTTTGGGGGCAGGCAGTGAAATGGCAGTTGAAATACAGGGGCTTTTCTGGGACTTAGGGTTTGTCCTGAGTGGCGTGGCTGCGATGGATGTAGGCCATTTTACATCAGCATATATCATGCAGAACTGTGTGGGAGAGAGTGTGATCTATGATGTGAACTGTGATCTATGATTGGTGACAAGGCCCCAGGATGTGTATATCCATTGTGGGTGATGTGCGACACTGATGAAGGATGTTTGTGTGGGATGAATTGGGAGGTGTGGAAGGTGGGGAACGTAGGATTACCTGTAATTTCCGTGTAATATTTAGGTAATCTAAGCAATTTAAATATATATATATATATGTGTATGTGTGTGTGTATATATATATATATATATATATATATATATATATATATATATATACACACACACATACCATTTATGTAAGCAAATGCGCATATGTGCAATATATTTACATATCACTTTATAAATATTAGTATGTATTGTGAAAAATTTGATTTTTTACCCAAAATAAAAAGGAAAGAAAGAAAATGCTACAATAATGGGGAGCATTATTATTTAAACGGCAATTTTTTAAATGCTTACCCAGAATGTAATGGATTGAAGAACCAGTGAAAAGAACCAGGGTAATTTGAAATAAGTGGAAAGCTCATCTTTACATAAATTAAGAGAAATCTCAAGTTCTGATGCATAAATTAGTTGTAACAAATTGAACACAGATGAGTGTGGAAGAAGATGTGGGAGGAGCAGATCAAAGAAAAAACTGCAAGTGCACTTTTCCAAGAGGAGAAAGACATCCAGAATTGCCCAGTCACAGATGCTTCCTTAAAGGATTGACAACAAATTGCACAGACTGGAGGTGGATATTCTTTGTAGTTTCACATTCACTACATTCACAGAGTTTCTCTCCAGTGTCAATGTTGTAATGTTTGATGAGATACTTTCTCTGGCTGAAGGCTATTCCAAATTCCTTACATATATAGGGTTTCCTTCCACTATGAATTTTTTCATGGTCAGTTAGATTTGATTTGCTACTGAAGGCTTTCATACATTACTCACATATATAGGGTTTCTCTCCAGTTTGTCTTGTCTGTTGTGTAATGAGGCTTGATTTCTGAATGAAAGCTTTCCCACATCCATCACATTCATAGGGTTTCTCTCCAGTATATATTCTCAGATGGTGAATGAGGTTTTCCTTCTGGATGAAGTCTTGCCACATTCATTGCATACATAGTGTTTTTCTCCAGAATGAATGCTCTGATGTTTAATGAACAATTAGTTTTGCCTGAAGGCTTTTCTGCATTCTTTACATTCATTTTGTTTCTCTCCAATATGAGTTTTTTTATGTTCTGTGAGGTATGATTTGTTTCTAAAGGCTTTTTCACATGCCTTACATGCATAAGATTTCTTTTCATTAGGAAATCTCTTGTATCTGAGATTTGAAATTTGTATTAAAGCTTTCCCACATATGTATGATTTCTTTTCAGTAAGAATTTTCTGATGAATAAAGAGCTTTTCTGTCAGGTTGAAAACTTTCCCACATGTATGACATTTCTATCATTGTTCCCTTGTATGGCTTTTACAATGAGGAGTAAAAAACGACTTAAAGAGCAGCGTACATTCAGGACACTCTTATGATTTCTCTCTAGTTGGAATTTTCTCATATTCCATGAGGTTTTGTTTCAGGTGGAAGCATTCCCATGTTCACTACAATACTATCTAATGTATTAATATTTCATGGCCAGGGAGATTTAATGCCTGGCTGAAGGATTTCCAATATTCCTTACTACACAGGGTTTTACTCCTGCATATTTATTTGATGTGATTCTAGCCTACCAAAATTCATGAAATCCCAAATGGTTTCTCTGAAGGATTAATTCTCAGGTATCTCATGAGATTGAATTTCCAAGAAAACTTCACACTCATTACACTTAAAGGGGAGGACTACGATGTGGGGCAAACTGGGAAAACTCATTGTCTTCATTCTTCTTTCCTTACATAGATTTCCTCATGCTTAGGTAACTATGATGCAAATTCCTTCAAAGTGAAGTTACATTCATAGAAGTGTTATTTTGAGGAAACAATGCTTGTGGTCACAGAAATGATTTTCCCACCTTTCTTACATTCTCTGCCTTCATCTTAAGTCTGCACTGTTGTGGAAGTGGATATAGCTTCACTTACAAGCTTTTGTTATGCGGTTCTTTCTGCTTCTTAAAATCCTATGCTTCTTCATAGTTTGTGGGGTGCACCAAAAGCAGTGCTTAGAGAGAAATTTATACCATTTAATGCATTCATTTGAAAAGAGGAAATATCCAATATCAATCATCTAAGTGTCCAATTTGGGAAGTACAAAAATATCTCATTTTTATTTGTTCTATCATTCATGGCTCTTCTTGCTTCAATTGACCATCACATCCGGTTTGGTGACTTCATAACTAGGAAATGGGGAAGTGATACAGCACTTGATTAATGATGGGGAAAAACAACACCCCATAAGTCAACCCTGGAACATTCAGGCTTCTGAAGGATAAGAAAGGCAGAGCTTCCAAAGATGCACAAGTAAGGTGGCCCCAGAACAAAGTACAAAATGGCAACCCAGGAAAACCTGAACACTTTGTTTTGGACTGACTATTTTTATTCATTTTTTTCCTTCTATTTATTTGGATGAGATGTACTATTTAATTTTCTGTAAAGTTTACTGGGGAAATTAAAACACCTTTGCTTGCCTTCCCAAATCTGCACTTATTATTTATTATTGACTTTCCAAATAATGTATTTTAAAACATTTTATATCCTGTCTTAGTCAGTCAAAGGTGTGCTGATGCAAAATACCAGAAATCTCTTGGACTTTCTAAAGTGTATTTATTTGGGGTAGAAGCTTTCAGTTACCAGGCCATAAGGCATAAGTTTTTTCCTTAACCAAAATCTTTTACACTGTCTGGGAGCAATACAGTTGCCGACATTTGCCAGGGTTCAGGTTTATTGTGTTCCTCTCTTCCCAGGGCTCTATTTCTTCCTGGGCTCAGCTCATCTGTTTCCTCCTCAAGGTCAGCTGTATGCTATGAAGCTCTCTAAGCTTTGCCTGTCTCCACAAGGCCAGGAGTGAACTGTCAGGTGAATGGCTTGTCTCTTTTCCCTGGAGCCTCCTGTCATTGCTAATCAGAACTTCAACATCAAAACTACTCCAATTCTGTCCATTGCCATGTCTTTTTATGATTGAGACCCCACCCACCAATGGGTGGGTCTCAAACACCCTACTGACTCTGGCCCAGTCAACATCCTTATCATAATTTAATCATGCCTATTTTAACAGACATCATCCCATAAACATTTTTGGAACTCATAACGATATCAAACTGCTACATATACATCTTATGCTATATATTATTTTTTGGTGTATTTGAACACTTTATTGATATCCTAGGCCATGGATATCCTTATTAATTTATGCATTCAATAGTCATTTGGATATATGAATTAAATTAACAGATATTGTTCTTCAATCCATCCAGAATCTTGAATCTTATGAGATTATTTTCTTTCTGCATGAAGAATATTCTTTCACATTTCTTTTAAAGTGAGTTGCTGCTAGCAAACTTTATTAGTTTTTACTCATCTGTAAAAGTATTTATTTCATTTTTTCCTGAAGGATTGAGATGAATTAAATCTCAGGCCCTCTACCATCTCTACTGCTTTTGAGAGTACCCTTAGGGGTGAATTTCTACATTCTGTTGTAAATGTAATCAGTTCTATGGAGAAGAAATTGGGGACTTTCAGTTTTACAGCCTGCTTCCTGCCCACTCCACCCTCCAGGCAAAATCTTTGCGCTCTGGCTCTGAGGATGGGAATAATGACACACCTCTCTGAGTTACACACCTGATTTTGGAGCTAAAATTTGGTGGTGAAAGCACAGTATATTGAGTTCTTATTTGGACCATTCTAGGGACCAGTGAAATGGTGGTCAGCCCCTCATTTTGTTCAATGATGGCCACACCCAAAGTACAGACACTGCTTCATGAGTTCGCATTTCTCCCAGACTTAGGAGAACCCTCCTGATCTCTGTGCCCTGTGTTAATGCCTTTGTTTGAGTCTTGTGTAAGCCCCAGAAAAGTATATTCTTACTAACCCATTGCTGTTTGTGTAAGTGTTTGTATGTAGGACATTTTGGTTACATTCAGATAAGGGACCATTCAATTAGGTCACCTTTTGTTAGATTGCCTTAGTTTAGTTAGGGGGCTCTGATTAGATTTCAGGTACCAGGATGGACCACAATCATTGTTTTGAAGTCCTACTTACATGGAACACACAGAGAAAGAGTGCTATCATGTTTATCCTGCCATGTGGGAGAGAGCTGAAGGATCTCCGACAGCTGTGGAGAGACACAGAAACCCTGAAAGGCTGAGGGAGAGGCCAGGGGTTGGAGTCAATGAGCAGCCTGAAGCTAAAGACATAAAGGCCAGAGGAAAAGGGTTAGGTGTGAGCAAATGTGTCTGATGGCCCACTGCTGAGCAAAGGGAGAAAGTGAGTTTGGAGGAGAAGGCAGAGGGAGACAGGCAGGTCCAATATTTTGCCCTGGCAGGATTCCAGCAGCAGCTGACCATTATTAAGACAGCATTTTTGATGTTAATTTGATTTGGACATTTTCACAGCCTAAGAACTGTAAGCTTTAACCTCATAAATTTCAATAACACCCAACCTATTTCTGGTATTTTGCCTTGGCAGTGCTTGAAAAACTCAAATAGCTAGGGACACAGGGCTGGAGAGCTGTTCTGTTCCCAAATGGCAGTGTGTTCCTGCCCAGTGAATTCATCTACAAACTGTGGGTGTCTCCAGACTATGTAGGAATGAGTTCTGGTAAGATGGAGGGGGAACAGCACTTGGCCAGCAAGTACTGCAAGAAAGGGAGTCAAGTAGGGGAGTCACATGGTTTGGGGACTAGTATAAAGTCACAGGTGTCCCAGTATGATATACTTGCCTCAGGTAGTGGTTGGCCAGGTTGGCATGAGCAAATAAAATCATGGGACCATGGGTCTGGTGCGGCAGAGGAGTCAGGGCACAGAGAGGAGACTTCCTGCTCCTGCTCCTTTTGCTCTTCCCTGCTTCCCTTGGCCCCCAGCTTGGATCCTCTGAGGAAGCTGCTCTTATGGTACCCCTCCTGGATCTCAGGCACAGACTCAGCTCTCCAGCTTCCATTTCTACATTTACCTTCTCCAATATTGGGGCAGCTAAAGAAAAAGCAATGCCAAGATGAAACATGTGCTGTCAGGAAGGTAATGTCAAAATCCACATTACAGCATTGACTATAGCAATTACATTGCCAGAATGAGCCAGTGACCCTAATAAATAGTTCAGGAATCCAAGAAAGTCCTGGGACCTGGGGCTGACAAGAATAGAAGTTAGGTTGTGATATAGTGCAATGTTTGCAGCAAACCTCAGAGGGTACAGATGCCAGATATTTCTCAGACTAATGAAATATTAAATGTTCAACACACTTTTAACAGTGTTGAAAGTGATGCAGACAACTTCAAACCCTGAAGAGGATGGGCAGTTTGGATGGGAAGAAGCTGATGAACAACTGAAGGAGCTGGAATGTAGCATGTGTTCACTGCAGTTCCCCCAAGCCAGATATGGAATGTCCTTTTTGGGAACCAAACTTTCAGAGCACTGATGAAAACCATCATCATAGGTTCAGGATGTGCAAAGGAGGATAGGGAAAGCCCTGTTCAGCACTCAGAGACTCAGTTAAGGATGTGAATCACTCTAGTGGGTCTTCACTGGAGAGTAAGCAGAAGGAAGTCTGTCTTCTCCTGTGGTGCTAACGGCCCTCTAACCGGACACGTGCAGTGTGGCCTGCACATGGTCGCATCCATGCTGCTCGTGCTCCATGCTCACTCTTGCTGTTGGAGGCCTCCACCATCCAGGCAGCTAGGGAGGGGGCCGAGGGAGTGAGCACTTTTCCTTTATGGGCGACTGTATTTGAAAGGGTGAGGGGAAGTTCCACCAATTAATGTTGCAGATAGAAATCAATATCTTCAAATCAACCATTTTGTATGATTTCATTTTGTACTTTTTTTCATAATTTCTTTTTAATTATAATGAAATTATCAGTGCAAAGAGTATAAAAATAATTTATGTCTGTTTTTGGCAAACAGCCAAATTCCTTCTCTACCCCCAACACCCATTCCTCCTTCTTCAGAATTATTTGCATTGGCAGATTCTTTTGGGTACATATTTCTGTTTGTAAATACATGCATTCTCTAGTTTCATCCATCCAACATCCTGTCACATATGAGAAAAATATTGGAGTACAGCTTAAGAATATTAATAAACTTTCTAATTTCTTAAAGTACTTGAGATTAGAAGTATATCATGTAATTATGAAAGGATCATTTCTAATTTAAAATAATGCAGAAAATTAGAGTGAAGTAGAAAGCAGGACACTGTAGTTCAGTGGCTGTTAAACCTGAATCCATGTCAGACTCAGGTGAAGAAATTGAAAAAAATATAAATGGTTGGGGTGCCTTATAAGAAAATGCTGCAAAAATGGGTAGCATTAAGTTTAAAATAATAATTTTTAAAATGCTTACACAGAATGTAATGGATTGAGGAAACAATGAAAACAACCAGGATAATTTGAAATAAGTTAAAAGCCCATCTTTACATAAACTAATGGAAATATCAAATTCTGATGCATAAATTAGTGGTAAAAAATTGAAAATAGATGAGTGTGGAAGAAGATGTGGGAGGAACAGATTTCAGAACAAACTGCATGTGCACTTTTCCAAGAGGAGAAACACATCCTGAATTGCACAGTCACAGCCGCTTCCTTAAAAGATTGGCAACCTGTTGCACAGACTGCAGGTGGAGATTCTTTGGAGATTCACATTCATTACATTCACAGGGTTTCTCTCCAGTATCAATGTTGTAATGTTTAAAGAGATACTGCCTCTGACTGAAGGCTATTCCACATTCCTTTCATATATAGGGTTTCCCTCCACTATGAATTTTTTCATGGTCAGTGAGATTTGATTTGCTAATGAAGGCTTTCCTACATTCCTTACATATGTAGGGTTTCTCTCCATTTTGTCTTCTCTGGTGTGTAATGAGGCTTGATTTCTGAATGAAAGCTTTCCCACGTCCATCACATTCATAGGGTTTCTCAGCAGTATGTATTCTCAGAGGGTTAATGAGGTTTTCCTTCTGGTTGAAGGCTATTCCACATTCATTGTATATATAGGGTTTTTCTCAAGGATGAATACTCTGATGTTTAAGGAACAATTGCTTTTGGTTAAAGGCTTTTTTGCATTCTTTACATTCATTTTATTTTTGTCCACAATGAATTTTTTCATGTTCTGTGAGATATGATTTTTACCAAAAGGCTTTTTCACATGACTTTCATGCATAATGTTTCTTTGCAGTAGGAAATATCTTGTATCTGAGACTTGACATTTTAATTAAAGCTTTCCCACAGATGCATGATTTTTCCTCAGTAAGACTTTTCTGATGATTAAGAGGTTTCCTGTCAGTTTGAATACTTTCCCACATGTATGACATTTCTATGCTTGTTCTCCTGTATGGCTTTTAAAATGAGGAGTAAAAAATGACTGTTAAGAACAGACTACATTCAGGACACTCATATGGTTTCTCCCTAGTTTGAATTTTCTCTTATTCCATGAGGTTTTGTTTCAGATGGAAGCATTCCCATGTTCATTACAATACTAACTAATGTATGAATATTTCATACTCAATGCGATTTAATGCCTGGCTGAAGGATTTCCAGTATTCCTTAAATACACAGGGTTTTACTCCCGCATGGTTCTTTCATGTGACTCTGTCTTTCCCAAATTCAGGAAAAACGAATTGTTTCTCTGAAGGATTAATTCTCATATATATCATGAGATTGAATTTCAAAGAAAACTTCATACTCCTTAAACTTAAATTGGAGGACTACGATGTGGGGCAAACTGGCAAAACACATGGTCTTCATTCATTTTTCCTTAAATAGATTCCCTCATGATTAGGTAAGCATGATGCAAATTCCTTCAAAGTGAAGTTACATTCATAGAAGTGTTATTTTGATGAAACAATGGTGCAGTCAGAGAACATACTTTCCCAAATTTCTTACATTCTCTGCCTTCATCTTAAGTTTGTACTGATGTGGAAGTGGATATAGCTTCACTCACAAGTATTTTGTTAGGTGGTTCTTTCTGCTTCTTAAAGTCCTTTGCTTCTTCATAGTTTGTGGGGTGCAGTAAAAGCAGTACTTGGCGGGAAATTTATAGCATTGAATGTATTCATTAGAAAAGAGGACGATCCAATATCAATCATCTAAGTGCCCAGTTTGGGATGTGCATCAATATCTCCTTTTTATTTGTTTTATCATTCATGGCTCTTCTTGCTTCAAATGAGCATAACATCCAGTTTGGTGACTTCATAACTAGGAAATGGGAAAGTGATACAGCACTTTATTTATGATGGGCACAAAACAATACCCCATTAATCAACCCTGGAAACTTCAGGCATATGAAGAATAAGAAAGGTGCAACTTCCAATGACGCACGTGTGAGTTGGATCCAGAACAAAGGCCAAAATTGCAGCCCAGGAAATCCTGAACACTTCATTTTCAACTGAATATTTTTGTTCAATTTTTTTCAATCTATTTATTTGGATGAGACACACTATTTACTATTCTTTAAAGTTTACCAGTGAAATTATAATACCTTTGATTGCCTTTCCAAATCTGCAATTATTATTTTTTATTGACTTGCCAAATAATATATTTTAAAATATTTTATAACCTCTACTAGTCAGCCAAAGGGGTGATGCAAAATACCATAAATCTGTTGGTCTTTATAAAAGGTATTTATTTGGGGTAGAAGCTTACAGTTACCAGGCCATAAAGCATAAGTTTCTTCCTTCACCAAAGACTGTTACCCCATCTAGGAGCAATAGAGTTGCTGACATTAGCCAGAGTTCAGCATTCTTGGGTTCCTCTCTTCCCAGGGCTGAATTTCTCTCTGGGCTCAGCCCTTCTGTTTCCTCCACAAGGTCAGCTGTAGACTATGAGGCTATCTAAGCTTTGCCTCTCTCCATAAGCCCAGTTGTGAACTGTCAGGTGAATGGCTTCAATCTTTTTCCTGTGGCCTTCTGTCCTTGCTCATCAGAACTCCAACATCAAAAAGTACTCCAGCTCTGTCCTTTGCCATGTCTTTTTTTGTTTGAGACCCCACACACCAAGGGGCAGGGATGAACACCTTACCAACTGTGGCCCCTTTCAACACCCTTATCATAACTTAATCAAGCCCAGATTAACAGAGCACTTTACAAGCGTAATCCAATATCTATTTTTGGAATTCATAATGGTATCCAACTGCTACATATCCATTTACCCATCTTATGCTATATATTATTTTACAGTGTATTTTCACACTTTATTGATATCCTAGACCACGGATATCATTATTACTTTATCCATTCAATAGTCATTTAGATATATGAATTAATTAACAGACATTGTTCTTCAATCCATCCTGAATCTTGAACCTTCTAAGATTATTTTCTTTCTGCCTGAAGAATATTCTTTTACATTTCTATTAAAGTGAGTTGGTGCCAGCACACTATATGAGTTTTTACACATCTTTAAAAGTATTTATTTAACTTCTTCCTGAAAGATTGAGATGAATTTAATATCAGGCCCTCTAAGATCCCCACTGCTTTTGAGAACACCTTTAGGGTTGAATTTCTCCATTCTGTCATAAGTGTAATCTGTTCTTTGGATAAGAAATTAGGGGCTTTCATTTGTATACCCTGCTTCCTGCCCCCATCTACCAGGCAAAATCTGTGTGCTCTGGCTCTGGGAAAGGGAATAATGGCACACCTCTCTGAGTTACACATGTGATTTTGGAGATACGATTTGGTGGAGAAAGCACAGTACATTGAGTTCTTCTTGGGACCATTCTAGGGACCAGTGCAATGGTGGTCAGCACACCATTTTGCTTGATGATGGCCACACCCAAAGTACAGCCACTGTTTCATGAGTTCCCATTTCTCCCATACTTAGGAGACCCCTCCTTATCTCTGTGCCCTGTGTTAATGCCCTTGTTTGAGGCTTAAGTTAACACAAGAAAAGTATGTTCTTACTAACCCATTGCTGTGTGTGTAAGCCGTTTGTATGTAGGACATTTTGGTTAAATTCAGATAAGGAACTTTTCAATTAGGTCACTTTTTGTTAGATTGCTTTACTTTAGTTTAGGGCTTCTGATTAGATTTCAGGCACCAGAATGGACACCAATCATTGTGCTTAAATCCTACATACATGGAACACACAGAGAACAAGTGCTGCCATGTTTACCCTGCCATGTGGGAGAGGTATCCAGGATCTCCTACATCTGTGGAGAGACACAGAAACCCTGAGAGGCTGAGGGACAGGCCAAAGGCTAGAGTCATGGAGCAGCTTGAAACTGAAGACATCCAGGCATGAGGAGAAGGGAGAGGTGTGAGCAATTCTATCTGATGGCCCACTGCTGAGCTCTGGGAGAAAGTGAGTTTGGAGGAGTAGGCAGAGAGAGACAGGCTGGCCCAACATTTTGCCTTGAGAGGAGTGCAGCAACAGCTGTCCCTTCTTAAGACAGCATTTCTGGTGATGCCTTGATTTGGACATTTTCTCAGCCTCAGAACTGTAAGTTTAACCCTAATAAGTTTGAATAAATGTGAACCTATTTCTGGTGTTTTGCATTGGCAGTGCTTGGAAAATTCAAACAGCTAGGGACAGAGTTTTGGAGAGCTGCACTGTTCCCAAAGGGCAGTGTGATGCTGCTGCCCAGTGAATTCACCTGTACACTGTGGTTGTCTGCAGACAAAGCAGGAATGAGTTCTGGTAAGACAGAGGGGGAAGTGCTCTTGGTCAGAAACGCTTGCAAGACAAGGAGTCAGGCAGAGGAGTCACGTGGTTTGGGGACTAGTATAAAGTCACAGATGCCCCAGTATGATGTACCTGCCCCAGGCAGGTGTTAGCCAGGTGTGCAGGGTGATATAAAAGCATGGCACCTGCAGTCTGGTGCACAGAAAGTGTCAGGGCACAGAGAGGAGACTACCTGCTCCTGTTACTTTTGATATTCCCTTCTTCCCTTGGTCTCCAGCGTTGACCCTCTGAGGAGGCTGCTCTTACTGCACCCCTCCTGATTCTCAGGCACAGACTCTTGTCTCCTGCTTCCAGTTCTACATTCACCTTCTCCAATCTTGGGGCAACAAAAGAAAGAGCACTGCCAAGATGAAACCTGTTGGTGACAGGAAGGAAATGTCAAAATTCACATTACAGCATTGACTACAGCAGTAACATCACCAGAATGAGCATTGTTAGGACAGTGACACTAATAAATAGTACAGAAATCCCAGAAAGTAATGGGATTTAGGGCTGACAAGAATAGAAGTGAGGTTATGAGAGAGTGCAATGTTTGCAGAAAACCTCAGAGGGTGCCAACCCTAAATATTACTCAGATTAATAAAATATTAAATTCTCAACATATTTTTAACACTGTTGAAATGATGCAGACTTCTTCAATCCCAGAGGAGAACAGATGGGTTGGATGTGAAGAAGCTGATGAACAACTGAAGAGGCTGAAATGTAACACGTGTTCACGCAGTTCCCCCAATCCAGAGAGGGAATGTCATTTTATGGAACCAAACTCTCAGAGCCCCAATGAAAACCATCATCATAGGTTCTGGATCTGCAAAGGAGGACAGGGAGAAAGCCCTGCTCAACACTCACAGCCTCAGTTAGTGATGTGAGTCACTCTGACCGGTCTTCACTGGGGAGTAAGCAGCAGGAAGTCTGTCTTCTCCTGTGGTGATAACAGCTCCTAACTGGACACATGTAAAGAGCAGTGTGGCCTTCACATTGCTGCATCCATGCTCATCGTGTTCCATACACACTCTTGCTGAGATGGCCTCCAATCATGCAGGCAGCTGGGGGGGGCTGAGGTGAGTAAGCACTTTTCCTTTAAGGGTGACTGTATTTGCAAAGGGTGAAGGGAAGTGCCCCCCCAGGTAATGTTGAGGACACAAATCAATATCTTCAATTCAACCTATTTGTATGATTTCATTGTGTACTATATTCATAATTTCTTTTAAATTATAACCAAATTATCCATGCAAAGAGAATTAAAATAATTTATATCTGTTATGGCAAACAGTAAAATTCTTTCTCTAGCCTCAACCACCAATCCTCCTTCCTCAGAATTATCTGCATTGGCAGATTCTTTTGGGTAAAAATTTCTGTTTGTAAATACATGCATTCTCTAGTTTCATCCATCCCACACCCTATTACATATGAGAAAAATATTGGAGTACAACTTAAAAATATAAATAAATTTTCTAACTTCTTAAAATATTTGAGATTAGAAGTATATCAGCTTATTATGAAAGGATCATTTCTGATTTAAAATAATAAGTAAAATTGGAGTTAAGTAGAAAGCAGGCCACTGTAGCTCAGTGGCTGTTAAACTTGAACCCAAATCAGAATCACCTTAAGAAACTGAAAAAATATAAATGGTTGGGGGCCTTATAGGAACATGCTACAGTAGAGAGGCAAGTTGGCATCGGTTTAGGAGTATACTCACTGACTAGCTCTCTGGGGATGGCTGGTTGTGGGTGGGGCCCTGCCCAAGGGTCTGTGCTGTTGGCACATGGAGTGAGAAGCTTGGGTTACTAAGTGGGCAGATTGATGGTGAGATCGGTGGAGATTCTTGAGTTTTGAGCCTGCCTGTGATGGCTAACACAGATGGCTGAGCCCCACCCACAGGAACAATCGCTGGTTTGAACCACGAATGCCACAACCACAACTCACACTCCTGGTTTGAGGCAGCATACTCTGAGGGAGTGAGGGCTCTGAAGAAGGTGTAGAGGGGTTTAACTTCTGTGGATTTGGATTCCTGGACCTCCTCAGAGCTTTGGGTATGAGATAACCTGGCTTGAAACAGCACCAGGCTGAGGGTAGAAGGAATCTGCTGAGGAAACCTGGTTAATCCAGCAGCCTGCTGACACTGAGGCCTGGCCCCAGAGGGGGCGAAGTCAACAAATTTTATCACTTGCCCTGACAAGCATCATAGCTTCAATCCCCTGGGGAGGCAAGGAAGTGGGAAGGGCTTGATTAGTTTCCATGAGCCTATTTAGGGTCCCCTCGGTGAAGGGGGTGATCTAGCAGAGGATGTCTTTTGGGTCCCTTATATCACCAAAAAAAAAAAAAAAAAAAAAAAGAGGAAGACAGTCACTTTAAAAAATGAATTCCTGTTCATAATTTAGTTTAATACCAAAAAACTGCCTCAAAACCTGCAGAGAAATCCCGGAAGGGAAATTAATAGACACAAGCAGGCTGAGAGGATCCACAAGGACCCTAGAAGGAATACTTCCTACTTAGCTTTGTTGGACTGCATGCTGGTGTGGTTGTTTGGATTTTCTCTGTTTATTTGTTGTCTCTTGCTTTGCTTTCCTCTTTCTTCCCCATTTCTGTTTTCCTTCATTTTTTAAAAATTTAGGTGCTGCTAGCTTACCTCTTCTTTGCTGTTCTTCTTCAGTGATTTCCCATTCTCTGTCTATACTGATATTCTACCCCAAGCTATCGCTTATCCTTCCTTCATCTCTCTGCCTTCTGCTTTCTGTTGTGGTTCTTAGACACCATGTTTTTTAATTAGCCCACAACTTAGGGTTCCAATTTCTATTCTATTTATTTTGTTTACTTCTTATTTTATTAATATTAGATTTTTCCTTTTAGCCCTTTCTTTACTCTTTCTCTCCTTACTCATCATTCTAGCCTTCTAAATCAATATATATATATATTCCTCTATTTGGTTCCCCAGGCCATTGTACATACTCCACTTTTTTTTCTATTATGGAACATTGCCTACACAAGTTAAATATTCATTTCACTAAGTCCTATTTGGCCCCTCTTCTAACTTTTATCAATATTACTATTATCCTTCTTCCTTTCTCACATATTTCAATCCCTCTGGTCCTAATTTTTTGCCCTCAAGGTAACATAGAATGAAGCAAGGAGACAAAATAAGAAGAAAAAGTGTCGAAGAGAAAACTTAACACACACACAGAACCACCAACTAAATAAAACACGAGATGAGAGAGAGAAGCTAGTCAACTGAATAAACCCAGCAAGATAAAATGATCACTAGAAGGCAACAAAATATTACAAACCACACTGAGAAACAGGAAGACACGGACCACTCCACTGAACAAACTAAAATCCAGGAATATATGCAGAACATCAAACAACTAATCAAAGATTCCCAAACAAATATGAAAAAGCTTAATGAATTGAAAAAAGAGATTAAGGAGATAAAGAAGGCCCTGGGAAAACATACTGAAGAAATTGTAAACATATGCAAAAAGATAACAGATATGATGGTGATCAATGGCACAAACCAAGAAATCAAAAGGATGCTGGATTCACATAACAGCAGATTTGAACAGGCAAAAGAAGGAATTAGTGATGTGGAAAACAATACAGCTGAAATCAAACAGATAGTAGAACAGATAGGCACAAAAATATAAAAAATCCAGCAGGGACTCGGGGATTTAAATGACAACACAAAACCCACAAACATACACATTATGGGCATCCCAGAAGGAGAAGAGAATGGAAAGGGAACAGAAGGAGTGTTGAAGGAAATAATGACTGAAAAATTCCCAACACTATTGAGAGAGATGGATGTACAGAACCAGAAAGTAAAGTGCACCCCAAAGAGTATAAATACCAACAGGCCAACTCCAAGACATATACTTGTCAAAATATCCAATGCTCAAGACAAAGAGAAAATACTCAAGGCAGCAAGAGAAAAGAGAACCATCACATATAGGGGCTGCACAATAAGATTAAGTGCTGATTTCTCAACTGAAACCATGGAGGAAAGAAGACAGTGGTATGACATAGTGAATGTACTAAAAGAAAAAATCTTCCAGCCATGAATTCTATATCCAGCAAAACTGACATTCAAAAATGATGGAGAGTTCAAAATAGTCACAGATAAACAGAAATTAAGAGAGTATGTCAATAAGAAACTGGCACTTCAAGAAATACTAAAGGAAGTTCTACAAGTTGAAAGGAAAAATCAGGAGTTAGAAGAGTCTAAAAACAGCCAAAAAGACAAAAACAGAAACAAAACAACATATGATATACATTAATCCAAATAAAATATGGCTGAAGCAAGAAATTCATTGCGAGTAATAACACTGAATATTAATGGATTAAATTCACCACTGAAGAGACGCAGATTGGCAGAATGGATAAAGAAATATGATCAATCCATATGCTGTCTACAAGGAGGCTGAAAGTAAACACCTGGAAAACAATTATACAAGTTAACAATATCCATAAAAGTGCAGAAGTAGCTATTCTAATATCAGACAAAATATACTTTAAATGCAAAACTATTGTAAGAGACAAAGATGGACACTATATATTAGTAAATGGGGTAGTGTCTCAAGAAGAGAGAACAATCATAAACATTTACACACCTAATCGGGGTGCCTCAAAATTCATGAGGCAAATTCTAGAAAAGGTAGGTGGAGAAATAAATGCCTCTACAATTATAGCAGTGGACTTTAATACACCAATATCATCATTAGGCAGAACATCTAGACAGTTAATAAACAAAGAAACAAAGACTCTCAACAATACATTAGAGGACATCAACTTAATAGACATATACAGAGCAATAAACCTAAATACATCAGGATTTACATTCTTCTCTAGTGCACATGGATCATACTCCAAGATAGACCACATGATAGGCCACTGAAAAACTTACAATGAATTCATAAAGATTGAGATTACACAAACTAATTTCTCTGATGACAATGGAATTAAATTGGAAATCACTAATGGCAAATCTAATTAAGCACTTCCAAAGAAAAGAAATAGAAAGAATATTGCCTAAATCATTCTACAATGCCTGCATTATCCTAAAACCAAAACCAAAGATACCAATAGAAAGGAAAATTACAGACCAATATCCCTATGAACCTAGATACTAAAATCCTCAACAAAATACATGCTAATAGCATTCAACAACATATCAAAAGGATTATACACCATGACCAAGTGGGTTTCATCCCAGGTTTGTAAGGATGGTTCAATATAAGAAAATCAATCAATGTAATACACCACATTAAAAAAAAAAACAGAAAGAAAAAAAGCACATGATCATCACTATAGATGCAGAAAAAGCATTAGACATAATATGGATCTCTTTCTTGATAAAAACACTGCAACAGATAGGAATAGAAGGAAATTTTCTGAATATGATAAAGGGTATATATGAAAAACCCAAAGCTAACTCATCTTCAATGGTGGAATCCTAAAAGCTTTCCCTCTGAGATAGGGAACAAGACAAGGATGCCCATTATCACCACTTATTTAACATTGTCTTAGAAGTACTTGCTCAAGCACTGAGTCAACACAAGTATATAAAAGGCATCCAGATTGGAAAAGAAGAAGTAAAAATTTCATTATTAGCAGACGACATGATCCTATACATAGAAAGCTCAGAGAAAGCTACGACAAAGGTTCTGGAACTTATTAAGGAATTCAGTAATGTTGCAGGCTATAAGATCAATGCTCAAAAATCAGTAGCATTTCTGTACACCAAAAATGAGCAATCTCAGTAGGAAATCAAGAAAAAAAATGCCATTTACAATAGTAATTAAAGGAATCAAATAAATAGGAATAAATTTAACTAAAGATGTAAAGGACTTATATGCAGAAAACTACACAACACTGTTAAAGGAAATCAACGAAGCCTTAAATAAATGGAAAAATATTCCCTGGTCATGGATAGGAAGACTAAACATCATCAAGATGTCTATCCTACCCAAACTACTCTACAGATTTAATGCAATCCCAATAAAAATCAACACTATATAATTTAAGGAACTGGAGAAACTACGAGAAAATATATTTGGAAAGGTAAGAGGCCCGAATTGCCAAAGACATATTGAAAAAGAAAAAGGAAGTTGGAAGTATCACATTACCAGTGGGCAACATGGGAATCCCAGTAGGTTCCGTGTAATATTTTAGGTAATCTAAGCACCTCTTAAAATATATGTATATATATATATATATAAATAACATTTTCATAAGCAAATACACATATATGCATATATATTTACATATCATTTTGCAAATGTTTGTATGTATTGTGAGAATTTTGATTTTTACCCATAATAAAAAAATAAATAAATAAATAAATAATAAATAAAACATATTACAAAGCTACAGTGATCAAAATGGCATGGCATTGGCACAAGGATAGACCTACTGACCAATGGAACCGAATTGAGAGTTCTGATATAGATCTTCACATATACAGTCATCTGATATTTGACAAGGCTACCAGGCCCACTCAGTTGGGAGAGAATGGCCTTTTTAACAAGTGGTGCTTGGATAAACAGATACCCATATCCAAAAGAATGAGAGAAGAATACCATCTCACACCTAATAGAAAAATCAACTCAAGATAGATCAAAGATCTAAATATAAGAGCCAAAACCATAAAGACCTTCCAAGATAAGGAAGGGAATCATCTACAGGACCTTGTAATAGGAAATGGTTTCATGAACTTCACAGCCAAAGCACAAGCAGCAAGAGAAAAAATGTTCACAGTGACATTATTTACTATTGCCAAAAGTTGGAATCAGCCCTGGTGCCCATCAACAGAGGAATGGATAAGCAAAACATGGTATATACATACAATGGAATATTACTGAGCTGTAGGAAGGAAAAAAGTCCTAACACACGGAATAACATGGATGAATCTCGAAGACCTTATGTTGAGTGAACCAAGTCAAGTATTGAAGGATGAACAGTATATGATCTCACTGATTTGAACTGAGGAAAATGAGCAGTCTCTGAGAATCATTGTCTGAAAGATAGGTTAACTATGGAGAGAAAGAGAAGAGTAGGCTGTGAGCCAATACCCATATGGACATAATCTATGGTAAAGGGATAGAGTATAGTTGCATATTGAAGGATAGGACAGATGGGTAGTGACATTACTGGGTTTGGTGGTGCAGGGTTCACAGGTGAGTAGATTAGGATGGGCAGGTTGGAACACCGAGGGCATGTAACTGTGAATCTTGTCATTCCATGAGTCAAGACAGGGGAGTGTCATATGCCCCAGGGGGATGGGGAGGAAGGAAAAGTTAAGATCAAATGGGGTGTTTTGTGGTCATGGGAAAGGTTTTTCATTAACTTACAGTAATGGACACAGGACATGTTAAATATCAACCAAAATTATTAAACTGTACCATCTAAAATATAAACTATACTATAAATCATTGACAATGTTACCTGCTATATTTTACTATCTGTATAATAGTTATAACAATGTTAACATACATTTTTTTAAAATTTATATTTATTGTGGGTAAAAATCAAAATTCTCACAATACATACAATCATTTGCAAAATGATATATAAATATATATGCATATATGTGTATTTGCTTTAAAAATGTTATTTATATATATATATATATACATATATTTTAAGAGGTGCTTAGATTACCCAAAATATTACACGGAACCCACTGGGATTCCCATGTTGCCCACCTCCCACACCTTCCACCACATCCCATACAAACATCTCCCACAAGTGTGGCCCACCACCCTCAATGAACTTACACATCCTGGAGCCTTGCCACCAGCCATAGACCACAGTTCCCACTGTAGACCACACTCTCTCCCACTCAGTTCTGAGTGGTGTGTGCTGATTTAAAATGGCCTACATACATTGCCACAACAGTACGCAGGACAACCTCCAACTCCCAAAGAAGCCCCTGTATTTCAACTGCTCATTCCCTCCCTACCCCAAAAGTGTCAAGTGGCCACTGGCTTCACCTCATTGTTATAATTTCTTGCATTGCTAGAATCACCATATGTGAACAAGAGAATACTATCAAGTCCACTCTAGTCCATAGTTCTTCCCCCAATCCTGAGGGGACTGGGATGGTGATGTCCACTCCAACTCCAAGTGAGAGAGGGTTTATATCCCATGGATATGGTGAGTGGGATGATCCTGCCTGCAGATGCAGGCCCTCTCCATTCACTGGGATGGCCATTGCCCATCGTTGTCTCCTCACCAGGTGACTTGGATGAGCCCATTGAGCTGTAGGGTAGGAGTTGCAGCTCCACCTATATTTCATGCACACCTGGCACATAGGTAGGTGGGAGGCTCCAGTCTCTGGAAGTATACCTAAAAACTCCAGCATCTCATATAGATTTGAATAGAAGGGACTGGTGAACCATGTGCAGGGAGGACTTATTTGAGTCTAATTCTGT
>JAKSZT010054204.1:863747-941870 GCA_026826555.1 Tolypeutes matacus
GGTCATGGTGTATAATCCTTTTGATATGTTGTTGAATGCGATTAGCAGAATTTTGTTAAGGATTTTAGCATCTAGGTTCATTTGAGAAATTGGTCTGTAATTTTCCTTTCTTGTGGTATCTTTATTTGTTTTTGGTATCAGGTTAATGTCGGCATCATAGAATGAGTTAGGTAATATTCCTTCTACTTCTATTTTTTGGAAGAGCTTAAGTAGAATTGGTGTTAGCTCTTTCCGGAATGTTTGGTAGAATTCAGCTGTGAAGCCATCTGGTCCTGGACTCTTCTTTGTTGGGAGGTTTTTAATGACTGAGTCTATCTCTTTACTTGTAATTGGACTGTTGAGTTCATCTATTTCTTCTTTCATCAATGTCGGCTGTTTGTGGGTTTCTAGAAACTTGTCCATTTCCTCTAAGTTGTCATTCTTGTTGGCATATAATTTTTCAAAGTATCCTCTTATGATACTCTTTATTTCTGTGGGGTCAGTAGTGATATCCCCTTGCTCATTCCTTATTTTATGTATTTGCATCTGTTCTCTCTTTTTCTTTGTTAGTCTGGCTTAGGGTTTGTCAATTTTGTTGATATTCTCGAAGAACCAGCTTTTGGTTTTGTTTATTTTTTCCAGTAGTTTCTTATTCTCTATTTCATTTAGTTCTGCTCTAATCTTGGTTATTTCCTGCTTTCTACTTCCTTTAGGTTTAGTTTGTTGTTGTTTTTCCAATTCCTCCAAGTGTGCAGCTAGGTCTTCAATTTTAGCTCTTTCTTCTTTTTTAATATATGAATTTACGGCTATGAACTTCCCTCTCAGGACTGCTTTCGCTGCATCACATAGGTTTGGATATGTTGTGTTGTTGTTTTCATTAGTTTCAAGGTAGTTACTGATTTCTTTTGAAATTTCCTCTTTGACCCACTGTTTGTCTAAGAGTGTGTTGTTTAACTTCCATGTCCTTGTGCCTAACCTGTTTCTCTGGCACTTATTGATTTCCAACTTCATTCCGTTGTGGTCAGAGAAATTACTTTGTATAATCGCAATATTTCTGAATTCATTGAGTGTTGTTTTGTGGCCTAGCATGTGGTCTATTGTGGAGTATGTTCCATGTGCACTGGAGAAGAATGTATATCCTGCTGTATTTGGGTGTAGTGTTCTGTATATGTCTATTAAGTCCAAATCTTCTAATGTATTGTTGAGTGCCTTAGTTTCTTGATTGATTCTCTGCCTAGATATTCTGTCTAATGACGACAGTGGTATGTTGAAGTTCCCTGCTATAATTGTGGAGGAATTTATTTCTCCTTTAGTTTTTCCAGAGTTTGCCACACGTATTTTGAGGCACCTCGATTAGGTGCGTAAATGTTGATGATTGTTCTCTCTTCTTGAGAGATTACTCCTTTTAATAATATGTAGTGTCCGTCTTTGTCTCTTACAATAGTTTTGCATTTAAAGTCTATTTTGTCTGATATTAGAATAACTACTCCTGCCCTTTTTTGGCTATTGTTAGCTTGTAAAATTGTTTTCCAGGCATTCACTTTCAGCCTCCTTGAATCCCTGGGCCGAAGGTGGGTTTCTTGCAGACAGCATATAGATGGATCATATTTTCTTATCCATTCTGCCAATCTGTGTCTTTTGATTGGTGAATTTAATCCATTAACATTCAGTGTATTTACTCGTAACGAATTTCTTACTTCAGTCATTTTTTCTTTGGGTTGATGTATGTCATATGTTGTTTTGTTTCTCTTTTTGACTTTTCAGTTGTTTTTAAACTCTCCTCCAACTCTCTCTCATTTGTTTTTTCCTTTCAACTTGTAAAGATTCCTTTAGTATTTCTTGAAGTGCTGGCTTCTTCTTGACATACTCTCTTAATTGCTGTTTATCTGTGAATATTTTGAACTCTCCATCATTTTTGAATGCCAATTTTGCTGGATAGAGAATTCGTGGCTGGAAGTTTTTTTCTTTTAGTGTTTTGACTATGTCATACCACTGTCTTCTTACCTCCATGGTTTCAGCTGAGAAATCAGCACTTAATCTTATTGTGCTTCCCTTTTATTTGATGGTTCACTTTTCTCTTGCTGCCTTGAGTATTTTCTCTTTGTCTTGAGCATTGGACAATTTGACAACTATATGTCTTGGAGTTAGCCTGTTGGGATTTATACTATTTGGGGTGTGCTGTGCTTCCTGGATCTGCACATCCATCTCTCTCAATAGAGTTGGGAAGTTTTCAGCCATAATTTCCTTCAACACTCCTTCTTTTCACTTTCCTTTCTCTTCTCCTTCTGGGATGCCCATAATGCGTATGTTTGTGCGTCTTGCATTATCGGTTAATTCCCTGAGACCATACTGGATTTTTTCTATCTTTTTGTCTATCTTTTCTACAATCTCTTTGATTTCAACTGTATTGTTTTCCATATCACTAATTCTTTCCTCTGCCTGTTCAATTCTGCTTCCATGTCAGTCCAGGGTCTTTTTCATTTCTTGACTTGTGTCTTTGTTCGCCATCATATCCATTACCTTTTTAGGTGTGTTTGCTATTTCTTCAGTATGTTCTCCCAGTGTCTTCTTTATATCCTTAATCTCTTCCTTCAGTTCTTTAAGTTGGTCCATGATATTTGTTTGGATAGCTTTGATTAGTTGTTCTATACACTGCATTGCTTCCTGGTTTTTATTTTCTGTATTGGACTGGTCCATGTTATCCAGTTTCTCAGAGTCATTTGTATTTTTCTGTTGCCCTCTGGTCATCATATTATTTTGATGGGTTTGTTCAGTTGATTAGCTTTTCCCTATGCTCTAGAATTTTATTTAGCTGTTGGTTCTGTGTGTGAGTTAAGTTTTCTCTTTGGCAGTGTTTCTTCTTATTTTATTTCCTTCTTCTTTCTATGTTCCTTTGAAGGCAAAAGGTTAGGGCCAGAGAAATCAAAAGATGTAAGGAAGGCAGAAGGATAATAAAAATATTGATAAAAATTAGAAGAGGGGCAAAATGAGTCTTAATGAGATGAATATTTAACTTGTGTAGGCAGTGTAGTGTACTAGGAAAAAATATGGAGTTCCTATAATGGACTGGGAAAACAAATGGAGGAATATATATATAGTGATTTAGAAGGCTAGAATTATGAGGAGGGAGAGAAATAGTAAAGAAAGTTCTGAAAGGGAAAAGTTAATACTAATTAAAAAAAAGATAAAAGAAGAAGAAGAAAACAAAATAGAATGGATAGAAATTGACACCCTTAAGTTGTGGGCCTATGAAAAAAAATTTGTCTCTAAGAGCCACAACAGAAAACAGAAGGCAGAAAGATGCAGGAAGGATAAGTGATAGTTTGTAATACAGAATCAATATATACAGCAAGTGGGAAATTACTGAATAAGAAGCCCAGCAAAAAAGCGACAAGCTGGCAGCACCTATTAAAAAAAAAAATAGAAGGTAAAAGGAAGGGGGGAGGAAAAAGGAAATAATAGCAATGGACCAGAAAGTAACAGAGAGAAACCAAAAATCCACACAGGCAAGCAGTCAAACAGAGCTAAGGGGGGTCAATGATTGCCCTAGGGTCCACGTGGATCCTTCCTGCCTACTTGTGTTTATCAATGAATTTCCCCACAGGGTTCTATATGCAGATCCTGAAGCAGCTTTTAGCTATTAAACTAAATTAAAAAGAATTTATTTTTCATTTGTTGAGATGACCTCACTTTTTTTTTTTTAATTTTTATTTTTTTAGCCAAATGCAGGACCCAAAATAATTCCTCCTCTAGACTAACACCCTTATGGAAGGGACCCTAGCTGGGCCCGTGGAAATTAATCAAGCACGTCCCACTTTCTGGAATCCCCAGGTTAGCTGAAGCTCTGATGTTAGTCAGTAAGGAGTGCTAAAGACGGTGGATTCCACCCCTTCTGGCGCCAAGCTCAAGCGTCACCAGGCTGCTCAGTAAATCAGTTTGAGTGCAGATTCGCGTCTGCTTTCAGCCCAATGCTGCTTCAGGTTGGCTTATCTGCTCTCCAAAGCTATGGGGCATTGCAGGCAGCCAGATCGATGTTTAAAAATATAAAATACCCTTCCCTGTCTTCCAACAGAAACCTCGCTTTGTTGGAAAGTGTCCCTTCCTCCTCGCTCCGCAGCGGCCCAGGTCTTATCCCTGGGTGGCTAGGGAAATCAGCTGTGTTTCCTGACCAAAATCCCCCCTCCAGTTCACCGGGTGCTGATTAGCTCGTTTGCTCTGTTCACACAAGTTCCAAGGGGCGCCAGGCAGCCAGATCCCCAGAAAATAAAACTTTTTTGCCCCTCCCGCAGCTCCAAATGGCCGTTTTATTTAATTTTATTTTTTTCCCTAACCGCGGGGCTCAGCCACCTGTGCCAACCCCCACCAGCAGCCTTAAAACTCACGAATCTCCACCGTTCTGTCCATGCTGCCGATCCACGCAGATAGATGTCCCAAGCTTCTCACTCCACGCGTGCACAGCACAGACCCCCGGGCAGGAACCCATCCACAATCCGCCTTGCTCTGGGAGCTTGCATTGTGCGCCCTCCTACACTAACACCATCTTGGCCCCTCAACATACATTTTTAAAAAAGGTTTTAATATGGGGTGGGGAAGGGGGAGGAAGTTTGGGTATGTGGGAGTCTCTAGTATTCCATATGTGACTTTGCTGTGGCCTAAAACTTCTTTGAAAATTAGATGAAAATTTGGGAGACACTGATGAATGAGAGGGGGAAGGTGACAGGGTGCACTAGACATCCGATAATACAGTGATAAAGAAAAATAAGAATATTTTTTTTTAAAAGATTTTTTTTCATTTTTTGAATGTCCCAATCTGCTAATTATATTTTTTTAGTTTACTTTTTTTCCCCTTGAGTTTCCTTCTATTTATCCATTGCATTTAATCTTATCATTATTATTTCTTTAGCCTATTATTGTGTTTGGTTATTATATGGGCTCCATTTTTAAGGAAGGTTTAGATCACAGAAGGGTTACAATGGGGGCTCCAGAGGATCATTGATTGGGGTGTCTGGGATGGGGGATTCATGGGAGTAAGTTTATCTGAATATACATGAAAGATATATGAATTTGTTCAAATGATCAAGGGTTGGTGCAAGGTCACGGTGGGTAGACAATCACTCGATAAATGAGGGAATCTGAATCCCCAGCCTGGAGAGCTCTGCCACATTCTCCAAAGAAGCAACAACAATCCCCTGAGTGCAGGAGCAGTGTCTGGCAAAAGAGGATGGCCCACTGATGGGTTCTTCTTATTGATGACTACCCTTATATGTCTTTTCTCTTGTAATTGAAACTTAGCCTACTGTTCTGGGGTGCCTAAGTGTTGCCAACTGAGAGCCTCATTGTTGCTCAAATGTGGCTTCTCTCTAAGCCAAACTCAGCATATGAATGCATTACCTTTCCCCCAACATGGGAGATGTCTCCCAGGGAAGAACCTCCCTGGCAATGAGGAATTAATACCAAGTGCCAACTGACATGATTGGAAAAAGATCTTGAATAAAGGGGGAAAAGGTAAAGAGAAATGAGTTCATGTGGCTTGGAGACTTCAAAGAGAGTCGGGAGGTTATCCCAGAGGTAATGCTTATGCACACATTTGTAGGATCTCATAGAACACCAAAGTGGATATCATCCCACACAAAGGGGCTCTTGAGGGCTCTGAAGACATCCAGGTCCTACATAAGTGGGGATAGCCCCTGAAATTGATGCTTTATTAGTGGGCTCTACTTTGGAATCTTTGCTCCTGAGAGTGACAGAGTTGGACTCAAATAAGTCCTCCATGCTCATGGTACATCAGTCCCTTCTATTCAAACCTATATGTGATGCTGGAGTTTTTAGGTGTATTTCCAGAGACTGGAGCATCTGGCCTACCTATGTGCCAGGTGTACATGGAATCTCGGTGGAGCTGCAACTCCTACCCTACAGCTCAATGGACTCATCCAAGTCACCTGGTGAGAAGATGACTATGGGCAACGGCCATCCCAGGGAATGAAGAGGGCCTGCAGCTACAGGCAGGATTATCCCATCCACTCTATCAATGGAATATAAGCCCTCTCTCACTTGGTGATGGAGTGGACATCACCACCCCAGTCCCCTCAGGATTAGGGTAAGAGCTAAGGACAAGAGTGGTCTTAATGGAATTCTGTTGTAGACATATTGTGATTCAAGCAATGGAAGAAATTATAACAGTGAGGGGATGCTGGTGGCCACTGGACACTTTTGCAGAAGGAAGGTGAAGGGTAGTTGAAATACAGGGTTTTTTTTGGGGGGACTGGGTTTTGTCCTAAATGGCATTGCTGTGAAGGATGTAGGCCACTTTAAATCAGCATATAGCATGCAGAACTGTGTAGTGGAGAGTGTGGTCTATGGTGTGAACTGTGGTCTATGCTTGGTAGGCAAGACCACAAGATGTGTATATCCATTGTGGGTGATGTGCCACACTGATGAAGGATGTTTGTGTGGGATGTTGTTGGAGATGTGGGAGGTGGGAACATGGGAATCACTGTAATTTCTGTGTAATATTTAGGTAATCTAAGCACGTTTAAAGAATATATATATATATGTAAAGAAATAACATTTATGTAAACTAATGCACATATATGCATATATATTCATATATACATTTTATAAATATTAGTATGTACTGTGAAAAATTTGATTTTTATCCACAATAATGCAATAATGGGCAGCATTATTTTTTAAATGATAATTTTTAAAATGCTTATCCAGAATGTAATGGATTGAAGAACCAGTGAAAACAAAATGGATAATCTGAAATAATTGGAAAGCCCATCTTTACATAAACTAAGAGCAATCTCTAGTTCTGATGCATGAATCAGTGGTAACAAATTGAACACACATGGGTGTGGAAGAAGGTGTGGGAGGAGTATATCTCAGAACAAACTGCAAGTGCACTTTACCAAGAGGAGAAAGACATCCTGAATTGCACAGTTACAGCAGCTTCCTTAAAAGTTTGGCAAAAATACTGGAGGTGAAGATTCTTTGGAGATTCACAGTCATTACATTCACAGGGTTTCTCTCCCAATGAATGTAGTAATGTTTAATGAGATACTGCCTCTGGCTGAAGACTGTTCCACATTCCTTACACATATAGGGTTTCCCTCCACTATGAATTTTCTCATGGCCAGTGAGATTTGATTTGCTACTGAAGGCTTTTCTACATTCCTTACATATACATGGTTTCTCTCCAGTTTGTCTTCTGTGGTGCGTAATGAGGTTTGATTTCTGGATGAAAGCTTTCCCACGTCCATCAAATTCCCAGGCTTTCTCTCCAGTATGTATTCTCAGATGATTAATGAGGTTTTCCTCCTGATTGAAGGCTTTTCCACATTTATTGCATATATAGGGTTGTTCTCGAGAATGAATGTTTTGATGTTTAAGGAAATATTTCTATTAGCTGAAGGCTTTTCTGCATTCTTTACATTAATTTTGTTTCTGTCAAGTATGAGTTTTTACATGTTCTGTGAGATATGATTTGCACCTAAAGGCTTTTTCACATGCCTTACATGTATAAGGTTTCTTTGCAGTAGGAAATCTCTTGTATATGAAATTTGACATTTGATTTAAAGCTTTCCCACATATATATGATATCTCTTCAGTAAGAATTTTCTGATGAATAAAAAGGTATTCTGTCAGTTTGAAAACTTTCCCACATATATGACATTTCTATGATTGTTCCCCTATATGGCTTTTAAAATGAGGAGTAAAAAATGACTGTAAAGAGCAGACTACTTTCAGAAAACTCATATGGTTTCTCTCTAGTTTGAATTTTCTCATATTCCATGAGGTTTTATTTCAGATGGAAGCATTCCCATGTTCATTACAATACTAACTAATGTATGAATATTTCATGCTCAATGATATTTAATGTCTGACTGAAGGATTTCAAATATTCGTTACATACACAGGGTTTTACTCCTGCATGTTTCTTTGATGGGACTCTAGCTTTCACAAATTCATGAAATCCCAAATGGTTTCTCTGAAGGATTAATGCTCAGGTATCTCATGAGGTTGAATTTTCAAGAAAACTTCACACTCATTACACTTAAAGGCGAGGACTACCATGTGGGGCAAACTGGCAAAACTCCTTGTCTTCATTCTTTTTTCCTTACATAGATTCCCTCGTGCTTAGGTAAGCATGATGAAAATTCCTTCAAAGTGAAGTTACATTCATAGAACTGTTATTTTGAGGAAATAATTCTTGCCATCAGAGAACATATTTTCCCAACTTTCTTACATTCTCTGCCTTCATCTTAAGACTGTACTGATGTGGAAGTGGATATAGCTTCCCTCACAAACCTTTTGTTATGTGGTTCTTTCTGCCTCTCTAATGTCTTATGCTTCTTCATAGTTTGTGGGGTGCAGCAAAAATAGTGCTTACAGGGAAATTTATAGCATTGAATTCATTCATTAGAAAACAGGAAAGATCCAATATCAATCATCTAAGAGTCCAATTTTGGAAATGCTGCAATATCTCCTTTTTTTAATGCTATCATTCATGGCTCTTCTTGCCTCACATGAGCATCACATCCAGTTTGGTGACTTCATAACTTGGAAATGGGTCAGTGATCCAGCACTAGATTTATTATGGGGACAAAACACCACCACATAAATCAAACGTGGTTCCTTCATTCTTCTGAAGGATAAGAAAGGTGCAGCTTCCAAAGATGCCTGAGTAAGTGCCTGAGAACAAATGCTTAAATGGGAACCCAGGAAATCCTGAACACTTTGTTTGGACTGACTATTTTTGTTCAATTTTTTTCCTATTTATTTGGATGAGATGCACTATTTAATATTCTTTAAAGTTTACTGAGGAAATTATAACACTTTTGTTTGCCTTGCCAAATCTACACTTATTATTTGTTATTGACTTGCCAAATAATGTATTTTTAAATGTTTTATATCCTGTATTAGTCAGCCAAAGGGGTGCTGATGCAAAATACTATCAATCTGTTGGTCTTTATAAAGGGTATTTATTTGGGGTAGATGCTTACATTTACCAGGCCATAAAGCATAAGTTTCTTCCTTCACAGAAGTCTGTTACTCCGTCTTGGAGAAAGACAGTTTCCAACATTTGCCAGGGTTCAGGCTTCTTCAGTTTCTCTCTTCTCATGGCTGAGTTTCTCTCTGGGCTCATCTACTCTGTTTACTCCACAAGGTGAGCTGTGGACTTTGAGGCTATCTAAGCTTTGCCTCTCTCCACAAGGCCAGCTGTGAACTGTCAGGTGAATCACTTGTCTCTTTATCCCGGGGCCTTCTGTTGTTGCTCATCAGAATTCCAACCTCAAAAACTACTCCAATTCTGTCCTTTGCCATGTCTTTTTATGTCTGAGATCCCACCCACCAATGGACGGGGCTCAAAGCCCTACTGACTTTGGCCCAGTCAACTCCCTTATCATAACTTAATCATGTCCAGATTAACAGACCAGTTTGCAAGCACAATCCAATATCTATTTTTGGAATTCATAATATTAAACTGCTATATATCCATTTCCCCATCTTATGCTATATATTATTTTATGGTGCCTTTGAACACTTTATTGATGTCCTAGGCCATGGATATCATTATTACTTTATCCATTCAATGGTCATTCATATATATTAATTTAATTAACAGGTATTGTTCTTCAGTCCATCCTGAATCTTGAACCTTCTGAGATTATTTTCTTTCTGCCTGAAGAATATTCTTTTACATTTCTTTTAAAGTGAGTTGCTACCAACAAACTTTATTAATTTTTACTCATCTGTAAAAGTATTTATTTCAATTCTTCCTGAAGGATTGAAATGAATTAAATCTCTGGCCTCTATGATTCCACTGCATTTGAGAGCTCCCTAAGGGTTGAATTTCTCCATTCTGTTGTAAATGTAATCAGTTCTTTGGAGAAGAAAATAGGGGCTTTCAGTTTTATAGCCTGCTTCCTGCCCCCCCACCCCCAGGCCAAATCTGTGTGCTCTGGCTCTGGGGATGGGAATAAAGGAACACCTCTCTGAGTTACACACCTGATTTTGGAGTTAAGATTTGGGGGAGAAAGCAGAGTATATTGAGCTCTTCTTTGGACCATTTTTGGGTACAGTTGGAAAAGAAACAAGACCACACCAATTCTCCCCAGCAGGAACCCCAAGCTTATAAAATATGTGTGGTCATTAAAACCCAGACACACATCCGGGCCTAATGGGGGAAAGGCGGGCCTAATGGGGGAATGTCACCACTCATGCTGGGAGAAGGTCAATCCCTTTCCCCCCTGCTGAGATGCTAATGGCAAATATCCACTTCTGTAATTCTGCTTGCTTGCTTTGCTCAGAACCATATATAGAAATGTATATGTTTAAACTTACCAATCCTGTCTCTTGGCATGTGTAGGAAAGTTTAGCACCTGTGGGAAGAAAGTCTATAAAGGCTGCAGCCTCCAGATTTTAGGCATGACTCTTATTAAAGAGCACACCCTGGCCATTATTAAAGGTTCCATTAAATTTTTCTCCTGGGAGTTGTTATTTATATGAAGTGTTCCACTGCATTTTGGAGGCCCCAGTGAGATAGACTGGAGCCGGCCACACTGAGACCTTCAGGGGGAAGGCCTCTGAGGAACGTTCCTCAGCCCTGGTAGGTCCTCAGTCTGGCCAGAAACTCCATGGGAGATTATTAATTTGACCTAAGGAACCACCAGTTCTGTTCTGTTTTGGTAAGTCTGGATCCCAGGGAGGCCATTGGGCTTCCAGATGCACCTCTACTCCCGTGGCCTGTCCAACAGATGAGACGTCACCTGGGGCCTCAGAATAGGCTCAAGGTTCATGTGTCTGTGGGTGTAGCCAGCTGACTGCCTGTAATATTTCTGCTCAGTTTCTGTTCTGTGCTCATTTTGATTGTTACTATGGGTCAATCCTCCTCTTATATTACCATACCCCTTACCTCTTTTTTAAAGAACTTTCAGGAATTCAAGAAGGCAGCAGCTGGATATGGAGCCAAGGTCAACCCAGGGACCTTCTGAACCCTCTGTGAATTGGGGTAGCCCACCTTTGGTGTGGGCTGGCCATCTGAAGGAATGACGGACCTCCCAAAAGTCTACAACATCTGGAGGATCATCTATGGCAAACCTGGTCACCCGGACCAGATTCCTTACATTCATGTGTGGATAGATCACCTCACAAACACTCCTGAGAAACTAAAAATTTGTCTTGCAGGACAGAGGCACCCGGCCAAGGCCAAACCCCAACTTCTATTGAAAGCTCCCATTAAGAATCCCAGTCCTTCATTCCTTCGCTCCTGATGAACCACCCCCTTAGCTACCCACCCCCCAATATACCTCTCATCCCCCTCCATCTGCCCCCCCATCCACTCCTCCACCTCTCCCTCTAAACCAATCATCTACAAACAGCTTATACACTCCACTCTGCACACCCACTGATACCTCTCCAACCAGCCATCCCCATACATGAAAGGGCACCCAGTATCAGGCTTTTGCAGATCCCTGCAACTTGTCTGACTCAGTCCCCTTACTGCCCCTCCACCAAGCAGGTCCAGACCTGAGTGATGAAGGTCTCCCATTCATGGTATATGCCTCCTTTTCATCTACATGCCTGTATAACTAGAAAAATCAAAATCCTCCAGTCACAGAAAACCCCACAGCTTAATTTCTCTCCAAGAAACTACCTTTTTTACGCATAACCCCACCTGGGATGACTGCCAGCAACTGTTAGAGGTCCTATTCACATCAGAGGAGAGAGATCATATCTGGAGGGAAGCTGTAAAACCTTCATGGGTCAAGATGGCCAACACACTACTGACCCTACCCAAATAGAACTGTGTTCTCATATACCAGGACAGACTGGAATTACAACAAGGATCAAAGTAAGGAGGCCCTCGAACAGTTTCATCAGACTCTCCAAAGTGGCCTTTGAGCTGCTGCCAGAAAGCCAACGAATATTTCTAAGGTGAGTGAAACCACCCAAGGCCCTAATGAGTCACCTTCTACCTTTTTAGAGCGTCTAATGGAAGCCTATAAAAATTACACCCCTATAAACCCTGAGGCACCTGAAAATTGTAGGGCTGTAAATATACCATTTGTACCACAGTCTGCTCCTGATATACAAAAGAAATTGCAAAGGCCAGAAAGGTTTGAAGGGACGCTATTATCTGAACTGATGGAGGTGACACAGGAAGTGTATAACAATAGGGAGGATGCTGATAATCTAGAAACCAAGAAGGTGGCAAAGGTCCTGCTGAGCACAATGATGACAGAGTGTGCTAGGGCCTCTTCCTCCATGGATTCTCCAGGAACCACAGAAAGCCAAGGCAAGGTAGACCAGGACTGCAAAAGGACCAGTGTGCTTATGGCAAAGAAAAGGGACATTGGAATAATGAATGGCCCAACCCAGCCCTGCAGTTGCGAGACTGATGGGGCCAGGGTTCACCAGGCCACTGGGAGCCCATGGTGTAACTAACATTTGGGGGCATCCCTGTTAACTTCCTGGTTGATATGGGGGCTAAATACTCTGCCCTAAAATTGGACCCTGGTCCCTTTAAAGCTGAACATACTCTGGCTCAAGGGGCCACTGGGAAGATACACTCTTATCCCTGGACCACCACCTGGACCATTAATCTTGGATCTGGGACCATCATCCACCCTTTCCTCATTATGCCTGACTGTCCCTATGCCCTGCTGGGATGAGACTTGCTACAAAAATTGAAAGCCACCATCTCCTTCTGGGATGGTGAGATGAAACTAAAGTTCGGCACTCAGCCCCAGACCCTCCTAGTAAACTGCCCTATCTCAGAAGAATATCTCCTAACAGGCCATGAGACACCACCAGTGGCTAATTGGTTGCTGCAAGAATTCTAGCACCTGGTTCCGGGAGTCTGGGCTGAGACAAACCCCCTGGGCTGGCTCAGCATCAGGCCCCCATGGTTGTGAAAGTACTCAGCATATCTCTCCCCATCCAGGTACAGCAGTATGCAATCAGCCACAAAGCCATGACTGGAATTGAAAAACACATCAACCATCTACTCGATGCAGGTATTCTTGTTCCTTGCCAGTCCCCATGGAACACCCCCTTACCCCTGTGCAAAAGCCAGGGAGCACAGACTATCAGTTGGTACAGGATCTTAGAGAAATAAATAAGAGGGTTGAAACAATACACCCTGCCATCCCTAATCCATACATACTTCTAAGCCAGCTCCGTCCGGAACATGCTACCTACACTGTCCTGGATTTAAAAGACACTTTCTTTTCTATACCTTTGGCACCGGTTAGCCAACCCATTTTTGCCTTTGAAGATCCTTGGCCCTGGGTATGTGGGCAGCTGATGTGGACAAGGCTTCCCCAAGGATTCAAAAACTCCCCCACCTTGTTTGGAGAGGCACTGGGGCAAGATTTTTCCCCCTTCAGAGAGCAGCATCCAGGTGCTACCCTACTTCAGCCTGTAGATGACCTCCTTCTAGTTGCACCAGAATTAGGTCCTTGCAAAGCAGCAACTCTCATCCTACTCAAAGCCTTAGCAGAAATGGGATATTGTGTATTTGCCAAAAAGCCTCAGCTCTGCTCCCACTCCATAACATATCTTGGATACATCTTAGAAAAAGGGGAGCGGTGACTTTCACGCAACAGGATACAAGCTGTATTTGGCATCCCTGAGCCAACCTCAAAATGACAGGTACGCAAATTTCTTGGCATGGTGGGATATAGCAGACTGTGGATTCCAGGATTTGCAGAAACTGCTAAGCCCCTTTATACTGGAATGGTGGGCAGGGAAGTGACTTGTTGTGGACCAACAAGCAGCAGGAAGCTTTTACATGCCTGAAGACAGCTCTGGTGAGTGCCCCTGCCCTCGGGTTAGGTGACTTGTCCAAACCCTTTCACCTATTAGGTGATGAAAGTCACAGGGTTAGCAAAGGAGTCTTAACCCAGTCCATTGGGCCTTGGCACTGACCAGTAGTGTACCTCTCAAAAAAACGGGACTATGTAGCTGCTGGATGGCTCAACTGCCTAAGAGCCATCATGGCCACTGCCCTTTTAGTTAAGGAAGCCTCTAAGTTAACCTTTGGCCAAAACCTGGTGGTAACGGCCCCACATTCGGTAGAAGCCCTCCTCTGCAGTCCCCTGGACTACTGGATATCTAATGCCAGAATCACGCAATATCATGTGTTATTGTTGAACCCACCCTCTGTAGTATTATAAAAAATGGAGGCATTAAATCTGACCGCACTGCTCCCTGACTCTAGTGTCATCCCAGTGGCCCATGACTGCTTACACTTGCTGGAAATCATGACGGGGCTATGCCCAGACCTCACCAATGTGCCTTTGCCAGAGGCTTCCCATAATCTCTACATAGATGGCAGCAGTTTTGTTAAGGATGGAATCCATTACCTGGGAGCAGCTGTAGTAGAACCACCCAAAACTATCTGGGCTCAATCTTTAAGCCAAGGCACCTCCACCCAATGGGCTGAACTAATAGCCCTTACTCAGGCTTTAAGATGGGCAAAAGACCAAACTGTCAATATTTACATGGACAGTCGCTATGCTTTTGCTACAGCCCATGTAAATGGTGCACTGTACCAAGAGTGAGGATTCCTAACATCTGGAGGAGAAGAGATTAAAAATGGAGCTGAAGTCCTAGCGTTATTAGAAGCCATTTGGTTCCCTGAGCGAGTAGCCATTGTTCACTGCAAGGGACACCAGAAGGGAAACTCCCCGCAGGCTGAAGGCAACTGACTAAGAGACAAAGTCATGTGAGCTGCCACCTTCCTACCACTCACCCCTGTCCAAATGCTCCCGACCGTCCCTAGCTGGGAACTCCCGGTACTACACTACTCCCCAGAAGACATCAAGCAGGGGGAAGGTCTAGGAGATAAACTTTCCCCAGAAGGTTGGTTAGTCCTGTCCGATGGCAGGCCATATCTACCTGAAGCAGTGGGAAGGCAATTAGTCAAAAGGCTGCATGACACCACGCATATGGGCGGCAATAAATTAATAGAACTAATAAAAGAGACTTTATTTCCCTGGTTTTTCTAAAATCAGCAAAAGCATCACATCAATACGCAAAGTCTGTGCCAGAGTAAATGAAAGAGGTGGTGCCCAAGCTCCAGTGAGAACTAGTCTCCAAGGGATGGAACAAGGGGAACACTGGAAGATAGACTTACTGAAATAAAGTTGGGAAAATATGGGTATAGGTATCTCCTGGTGCTGGTAGATACATTTTTGGGATGGGTGGAAGCTTACCTGACTAAAAATGAAACAGCCACAGTAGTAGTTAAGAACTTGATAGCAGAAATCATTCTGAGAATCGGGCTTCTTCTTAGAATAGGGTCAGATAACAGTCCAGCCTTCATAGCACAGGTGACTTAACAATTGGCTAAAGCCCTGGGCATTAATTGGAAAATGCACTGTGCATTTCAGCCCCAAAGTTCAGAACAGGTTGAAAGGATGAACTGCACCTTGAAAGAAACCCTAACGAAGTTGGCTCTGGAGTCTGGTGAAAACTGGATGAGTCTCCTACCTTTTACCCTCCTTAAGGCCAGATGTACCCCCTATGTGCAGGGCATTATGCCCTATGAAATATTATTTGGCAGACCCCCCCACCCCTGTTCCCCAAGTTGTATAAAATATCTGAATATGACAGCCAATATCTTTTCTCTACTCTAAAGGAACTGGACCAGATTAGGAAAATGGTCAATCCAATGGTCCAAGAAGCCCATCCCCCTCATCCATGTACTAACCCTCCTTTATTTCAGGTGCAGCCCAGAAATCTAGTCTGGGTACAGAAGCTCCAAGCTGGAACACTCGAGCCACGGTGGACCGGCCCATATGTGGTGATCCTCACAATGCCCATGGCAGTAAAAGTCATGAGGAAAAGACACTGGATACATGCGTCCCAGCTAAAAGTTATCAGGTCTGGTACGGTGGACCCAGGCAGAAAAGTGGACAGTCACCAGAACAGAAGACCCCTTAAAGATCAAGATTCACCAAACGAGTTAAGATTAAGGGTGGGGAAGAGGGAGGAATATGACAACAGCCTGGCAAATGAGTTTGCTACCCCTCTTGGTCATTAGTGTGTATGTCAATAGTATTTGATTAACCTCCTATAATTGGAGTATTATAAAGTCAAGGGACAGAAAGGTTCTAAATGTCACTCAAGGTACTGAGAAAAATCCCACCCTCACTTTTGTCCTGTGTACCCTCCTTGGGGAGAATTGGACCAACCTAGACATAGAGCCAGGTGACCCTCCTGCAGGTCACGGATGTGGAGACAAATATTTAGAAAGAGGACTAACCCAGGCCAAGCTCTATGCCTGCCCCACAGACTGGACTCCAGAATGCCATACTCTAGGGCAGTACCACTGTGCACAATGGGGTTGTGAAACCCTAGCCCCATGGACCCCCAGAGATACTGCCTCTTCAGTGGATCCCAGCCCCAGAACCCAACCATAGGGTCTGGGAACCCCATTCACATCCGTATCAATAATGTCTGGGAAGGAGGCAAAACATGGGGCCTCAGACTATATGTAGTTGGTCAAGACCCCGGAGCTGAGTTTACCATCTAATAAGGTATTCTAAAACCCCCTCCACTCAATCTGGTGGGCCTCAACAGGGACATTCCCTTAACCCAGGACCAGTAATTCCACCCGAAAGAAAACCAGGACCCTTAAGGTCCCCCAAGCAAACCCCACCCCAGAACCCTCTTGTTGTCAATGTTGTCTTCTGTCTTCACTTTCTTAAATGAGAGCCAGCCAAATACCACCGATGTTTGCTTCCTCTACCTAAACCCCCAACCCCCTTATTACATTGGAATAGGAGTAGATGGAAGCACTATCCCCAATACATCACTGTATGTTCAAAAGATATCAGTAAACAAGAGCCAAAGGTTATGTATGTGGGGTAATGAGCGAATTCTAACTCTGGGGGACTTACAAGGTAACGGCACCTCTTTCGTCCACTCCTCAACCAAAATCAATGCAACCTTCCTAGGCCCCCACTGTTCGACAGTTGTTTTCTCTGATGAAACTGATGAATCCTATTATTGGAAATCCCCTAATGGCACCTGGTTCACCTGTACCCAAGGAATCACCACTTGTCTCTCCCCCCAAACCTTGACACAATCTAAGACTTAAAAAGACCCAGTCGTTTGCATCCTGCTGCATATCATCCCACAGGTATACTGGTATTCAGGTGAAGGAGGCCACTAGCATTTTAGAACTTTGAGTTGGTTTAAACGAGTTCCTATTCTCATTCCCATTATGGTTGGCCTTGGGATTGGGGGGTCAGCAGCCTTGGGAATGGCAGCCATGATCACTGGTAAAGAAAATTTTAACACCTTATCCACTCAAATTGACTAAGACCTAAAAGAGTTAGAAAAATCAGCTCATCATCTAAAAAATTCCTTATCCTCTCTGGCCAAAATGGTTCTGCAAAATAGACGTTGGTTAGATCTATTATTCTTAAAACAGGGAGGACTATGCATAGCCCTAGGCAAAACCTGCTGTTTCTACGCTAACCACTCAGGAGTGATAAAGGAAAGCCTCTCATTAGTCAGAAAAAGGCTACAGGAATGAGAAGAACTCAGAACAAAAGTACAAACTGGTATGAAAACCTGTATTCGTGGTCTCCATGGCTAGCACCGCTGCTGCAGTCCCACTTGTCCTCATTATGCTAGGATTTCTAGTGGGCCCTCTTTTCAATAACTGTCTCACTTCCTATATTTGAAAAAGAATACAGGCAGTAAAACTAATGGTGCTACATTCTCACTACACACCTCCTGCTACTAACGCAGAGGCAATGGTTTGACTAATGCCATTACAGGAGTAAGGAATGAAAAGGAAATAAGACCACACCAATTAGCCCCAGGAGGAACGCCAAGCTTATAAAATATGTGTGGTCATTAAAAACCCAGACACCCATCTGGGCCTAATGGGGGAATGACGTTCCTAATGCAGGAATGGCACCACTCATGCTGGGAAAATGCCAATCACATCTCCCACCCCTGCTGAGATGCTACCAGCAAACATCCACTTCTGTAACTCTGCGTGCTTGCTTTGCTCAGAACCCTATATAGAAATATATATGTGTAAACCTACCAATCCTGTCTCTGGTATGTGTGGGAAAGTTTGGTGCACACGGGAAGAAAGTCTATAAAGGCTGCAGCCTCCAGATTTTAGGCATGACTCTTACTAAAGAGCAAGCCTGGCTGTTAAGAAAGCGTCCATTAAATTTTTCTCCTGGAAGTTGTTATTTATATGAAGTGTTCCACTTCACAGTGCAACAGTGGTCAGCACTCCATTTTGCTCAGTGATGGCCACACCCACAGTACAGTCACTGCTTTATTAGTTCCCATTTCTCCCAGACTTAGGGGATCCCTCCTGATCTCTGTGCTCTGGTTTAATGCCCTCATTTGAGTCTTGTGTGGAACCCAAAAAAGTATGTTCTTACTAACCCATTGCTGTGTGTGTAAACCTTTTCTCTGTAGGACATTCTGGTTAGATTCAGACAAGGGACATTTTGATTAGGTCACTTTTTGTTAGAATGCTTTAGTTTAGTTAAGGGCCTCTGATTAGATTCCAGGCACCAGGATTGACCCCAATAATTGTGCAGAAGTCCTACATACAAGGAACACACAGAGAAAGAGTGCTGCCATGTGAGAGAGGGCTCCAGGATTTCCTACAGCTGTGGAGAGACACAGAAACCCTGAGAGGCTGGAGTCATGGAGAAGCTTGAATCTGAAGACATCCAGACCAGAGGATAAGGGAGAGGTGTGAGCAATTTTGTCTGATGGCCCACTGCTGAGCTCAGAGACAAATTGAGTTTGAAGGAGATGTCAGAGAGAGACAGCAAGGCTGAACATTTTACCTTTGGAGGAGTCGAGCAGCAGCTGACCCTTGTTAACACAGCATTTTTGATGATGCCTTGATTTGGACATTTTCACAGCCTCAGAACTGTAAGCTTTAACCCTAATAAATTCCAATAAAGCCAACTTATTTCTGGTATTTTTGCATTTGCAGCACTTGGCAAACTCAAACAGCTATGGACACAGGTTTGGAGAGCTGCCCTGTTGCCAAAAGGCAGTGTTACCCTGCTGTCCAGTGATTTCACTTGTAAACTGTGGGTGTCTCCAGAATAAGCAGGATTGAGTACTGGTAAGATGGAGGGGGAAGTGCTCTTGGCCAGCAAGGCCTGCAAGACAGGGAGTCAGGCAGGGGAGTCACATTGTTTGGTGACTTGTATAAAGTCACAGATACCCCATTATGCTGTACCTGGCTCAGGCAGTGGTTGGGAAGTGGGCAGGGGCAGATAACAGCATGGGACCTGGGGTCTGGTACAGCAGAGGAGTCAGGGCACAGAGAGGAGACTTCCTGCTCCTGCTCCTTTTGCCCTTTCCTCCTTCCCTTGGCCTCCATCATTGACCCTCTGAGGAGGCTGTTCTTACTGTACCACTTCTGGGTCTTGGGCACAGACTCAGTTTCCAGTTCTACATTCACCTTCTCCAATCTTGGGGCAGCTAAAGAAAGCGCAATGCCAAGATGAAACATGTTGGTGTCAGGAAGGAAATGTCAAAATTCACAATACGTCATTGGCTACACCAATAACATCACCAGAATGAGCAACATTAGGCCAGTGACCCTAAAAAATAGTATGGGAATCCCAGAAATTCCTGGGACATATGACTGACAAGAATAGACGTGTGGTTGTGAGATAGTGTAATGTTTGAAGAAAACCTCAGAGAGCGTGCCGATGCCAGATATTTCTCAGACTAATTAAATATTAAATTTTCAACACATTTTTAACAGTGTTGAAAATGATGCAGACCTCTTCAATCCCAGAAGAGAATGGAGGGGTTGTATGGGAAGAAGCTGATTAGCAACTGAAGTAACAGGACTGTAACACGTGTTCACTGCAGGTCCCCCAAGCCAGAGAGGGAATGTCTTGTTTGGGAACCAAACTGTCTGAGCCCCAATGAAAACCATCATCATAGGTTCTGAATATGCAATGGAGGACAGGGAGACAGCCCTGCTCAGCACTCACAGCCTCAGTTAGGGATGTGATTTAATCCACGGTTCTTTACTGGGGAGTAAGCAGTAGGAAGTCTGTCTTCTCCTGTGGTGCTAAAAGCCCTCTAACCGGACACATGTAGGGAGCAGTGTGGAATTCACATGATCACATCCATGCTCCTCATCTCCATGCTCACTCTTGCTGAGGCAGGCATCCACCTGTCCTGGCAGCTGGGGAGGGGGTTGAGGTGAGTGAGCACTTTTCCTTTATGGGAGACAGTATTTGCAAAGGGCGAGGGGTAGTGCCCTCCTATAATGTTGCAGTTACAAATCAAGATCTTCAAATCAAACACTTTGTATGATTTCATTGTGTACTGTTTTCATAATTTCTTTTAAATCATAAACAAATTATCCATGCAAAGAGTATAAAAATAATTTATGTCTGTTGTGAAAAACAGCAATATTCCTTCTCTAGCCTCAACCCCATTCCTCCTTCCTCAGAATTATCTGCATTGGCACATTGTTTTGGGTACACATTTCTGTTTGTAAATACATGCATTCTCTAGTTTCATCTATCCCACACCCTATCAAATTTGAGAAAAATATTGGAGTACAACTAAAGAATATAAATAGATTTTCTAACTTCTTAAAATATTTGAGAATTGAAGCATATCATCTAATTATGTAAGGATGATTTCTGATTTAAAATAATAAGGAAAATTTGAGTGAAGTAGAAAGCAGGACACTGTAGTTCAGGGGCTGTTAAACTTGAATCCACATCAGAATCTTACATTCTCTGCCTACATCTTAAGACTGTACTGTTGTGGATGTGAATATAGTTTCACTGACAAACATTTTGTTATTTGGTTCTTTCTGCTTCTTAATGTCCTATGTTTCTTCATAGCTTGTGGGATGCAGCAGAAGCAGTGCTCATAGGGAAATTTATAGCATTGAATGCATTCATTAGAAAAGAGGAAAGATCCAATATCAATCACCTAAGTGTACAATTTGGGAAGTGCAACAATCTCTCCTTTTTCTTTGTTCTATCATTCATGGCTCTTCTTGCTTCAAATGAGCATCACATCCAGTTTGGTGACTTCATAACTAGGAAATGGGGAAGTGATACAGCACTTGATTTATGATGGGGACAAAACAACACCCCATAAGTCAACCCTGGAACCTTCAGGTTTCTGAAGGATAAGAAAGGTTCAGATTCCAAAGATGCACAAGAAAGATGGCCCCAGAACAAAGGCCAAAATGGCAACCAAGGAAATCCTGAATACTTTCTTTGAAACTGGCTATTTTCATTCAATTTTTTCTTCTATTTATTTGGATGAGATGCAGTATTTTATATTCCTTAAAGTTTACCAGGGAAATTATAACACTTTAACTCAGCTTTCCAAATTTGCACTTATTATTTGTTATTGACTTGCTAAATAATGTATTTTAAAACATTTTATATCCTGTATTAGTCAGCCAAAGGTGTGCTGATGCAAAATACCAGAAATCTGTTGGTCTTTATAAAGGGTATATTTTTTTGGGTAAAACTTTACAGTTACCAGGCCAAAAAGCATAAGTTTCTTCCTTCACCAAAGTCTGTAAACTCATCTTGGAGCAAGACAGCTGCCAACATTTGCAAGGGTTCAGGCATCTTGGGTTCCTCTATTCCCAGGGGTGTGTTCCTCTCTGGGCTCTGCTCCTCTGTTCTCCACAATGTCACCTGTAGACTATGAGGCACTCTAAGCTTTACCTCTCTCCACAAGGCCAGCTTTGAACTGTCAGGTGAATGGCTTGTCTCTTATCACCGGGCCTTCTGTCCTTGCTCATCAGAACTCCAACATCAAAAACTACTCCAGCTCTGTCCTTTGCCATATCTTTTTATGTTTGAGACCCCACCCAACAAAGGGAGGGGCTCAATATCCTACCGACTGTCCCAGTCAATGCCCTTATCTTACCTTAATCATGCCCAGATTAACAGACCAATTTACAAGCATAATCCCATATCTATTTTTGGAATTCATAACAATATCCAACTGTTACATATCCATTTACCCATCTTATGCTATATATTATTTTATGGTGTATTTGAACCCTTTATTGATGTCCTAGGCCATGGATATCACTATTACTTTATCCTTTCAATAGTCATTTACATAAATGAATTTAATTAAAAGATATTGTTCTTCAAGCCATCCTTAATCTTGAACTTTCTGAGATTATTTTCTTTCTACCTGAAGAATATTCTTTCACATTTCTTTTAAAGTGAGTTGCTGATAGCAAACTTTTTACTTTCTACTCATCTGTAAAATTATTTATTTCACTTCTTCCTGAAGGATTGAGATGAACTAAATCTCAGGCCCTCTATGGTCTCCACTGCTTTGAGACCACCCTTAGGGTTGAATTTCTACATTCTGTTATAAATGTAATCAGTTCTTTGGAGAAGAAACTAGGAGCTTTCAATTCTACAGCCTGCTTCCTGCCCCACCACCCCACAGGCAAAATCTGTGCACTTTGGCTCAATGGGTGGGAATAATGGCACAACTCTGAGTTACAAACCTGATTTTGGAACTAAATTTGGTGAAGAATGCACAGTCTATTGAGTCCTTCTGGGGACTATTCTAGGGACCAGTGCATCGGTGGTCAAGAACCCATTTTGCTCAATGATGGCCACACCCAAGTACAGCCACTGCTTCATGAGATCCCATTTCTCGCAGATTTAGGTGACTTCTCCTGATCCCTGTGCCCTTGGTTAATGCTTGTTACCCTGTATGGCTTTCAAAATGAGGAGTAAAAAATGACTGTAAAGAGAAGACTACATTCAGGACACTCATATTATTTCTCTCTAGTTTGAATTTTCTCACATTCCATGAGCTTTTGTTTCAGATGGGAGGATTCCCATGTTCATTACAATACTAACTAATGTATGAATATTTCATACTCAATGAGATTTAATGCCTGGCTGAAAGATTTCCAATATTCCTTACATACACAGGGTTTTACTCCTGTATGTTTCTTTGATGGGACTCTAGCATTCCCCAATTCATGAACCCCCAACTGGTTTCTCTGAAGGATTAATTCTCAGGTATCTCATGAGGTTGAATTTCCAAGAAAACTCCACACTTATTACACATAAAGGGGAAGACTACCATGTAAGGCAAACTGGCAAAACTCATTGTCCTCATCTTTTTTTCCTTACATAGATTCTCTTATGCTTAGTTAAGCATGATACAAATTCCCTTGTTGGAAAAGATGCTGAGAGCCAGAGCATAAAGGGTTAGGCATTTAAAAAGCATGCTTGCAGGCAGAGAAATATTAGTAAATGTCTCCAAGGACACCACATACCGCAGACATCAGTGGGAAGAGGCAGAACAGAATAAACTCACCATTAAGCAGTTATTGTCTGAATTCCCAAGAAAGATTGTCTGGGAATACAGAAACAGGCAGAACTCTCAAGTACCAAGCTGAGAAATTAGTTAATGATGCCCAAATTTTGTTATCAGCTTTGTAGTATAAAAACAGCCTCAGCCTAAATAAACTTGCCTGCATTCCACATGGAGTGAGGTCCCTTGGTCCCAAAATTTATTTGGATCATTCCAAGTACCGTCTACCTCCATGTTGAATTACAACAGATGGCACACAATGTGGGTCACAACTTGTCTTTTCTCTGGATAAGTGCCATGAAAACAAGGACTGCAGGGTCAGACAGTCCTTGCATTCTGTTGGTGAGTCAAATAATCTTGATCATCAGGGTAATGGGTAATTAGTCAACTCGGTTAGAGGAATATTTCAAAGTTTTGAAAACCGTGTTAAAGAATACAAGGGTATCTGTGATGACCCTAGAGGTACTAGAAATCTTGTCTCTTGTACAGAAACATTGTTATGTATGGTCTTTGTATAGTCTTATTTCTGTTGCTCTTGAACCAGTACCGTCAGATGAAGACATTAAAATAGATAGTGCTATTGCTAACACTGTAGCAGAACAATCTAATGATAATTTTAATGAAAATACATCTGAAAAAATTAATGAACAGGCAAAAACAGATAAACTCATGTCTAATGAAAAGAGAAAAAAAAGAAAAACAGAGGTTATGGAACTTTTCCAGTGGTCATTAAGCCATCCTCTCCAAAAGATGATTTATTGTTTTATAAACCAGCATCTGTGCCTCCTAAGGTATCTACTAATCCATTCTTTACAACATTTGATGACCCTCCAAAAGTTTCTGTTTTTGTGCCAGCACCATCCTCTTCAGTTATGAAAAGTATAGCACAGGTAAGTAGAGAAGAAAATTCAGAGGTTATGCAATTTTTCTTTACATTTCCAGTAACAGTAACTCAAATTCTAGTAGGTGCTAACAATCCCCAAGGCGGTGTACAATATGAGCATACCCGTATTCCTTTTAAAACTATCAAAAATTTTAAAAAAGCATGCACTCAATATGGTGCATGCTTTAAACTCAGAATTGGTGCAAGAAATGGCACAAGCAAAGAGATTAATACACTGGTATTGGGATTGGTTATCTCAAGCTGTTCTGAATTCAGCAGAATTTTTACAATATAAAACTTGATAGGCTGATGAAGCTAATATTGTAACTTGGTGAAATCAACAGCAAAATCCACCAGTGCCTATTACTGCTGGATATTAGGAGCAGATCAATGGGCTAAAATTCCTCGCCCAGCCCAATATGATAATATTGCCATTTTACAAGTGTGATTGCCTAGCTGCCAGTTGATGAATCTCCACCCATGGACAGGTGGTATATTCATTTTTGAAAATTGTGCAAGGAAATACCAAAACCTATGCTGGATTTGTAGTAAGGTAGATAGATGTAGTCAAAAGGACATTAACTCAATCTGACCTTAAAGAAATGCTTATTCTAATGTTGGCTTTTAATAATGCTAGCTGTAAGTGTTAAAGGGCTTTATGTCTGATAAAGGCAAATGGAAGTACTTTACAGAATTATATAAAAACATGTCAAAACATTGGGCCTAATACCTATAACATGAAACTTTCTACAGCTGCTCTAAAGGGATGTAGTCCTGTTGTTAATAATTTAAATTGCTTTAAATGTGAGAAACCAGGTCATGAGAAAAAAGATTGTCAAGCCCAAACTAGTATAAGATCTAAATTTAGGGGCAATAATAAATCAATAACAAATCATGTGTCTCAAATGCTAAAACTGTTACAATGGGTCACGGAATGCCATTCTAAATATCATAAAAATGGCAGTATCATTAATAAGTCAGGAAAATTCCAAGTGGGCCTTACTCAAGGCCCTCAGACAAACAATATGAACAAATTTCCCTAACTTGATCAAATCTACCAATCAGCACAAGAGCAGTTAAATCAAACCTGTAACAGAAATTAAGGCAGTAATCAAAAGCAGTACAGCTGTCTATTCTTTCTGAGCTGAAACTAAGTTTATTACTCCTTAACATTAACCCAACCCCTAACCCTAACCCTTACTCAAACCCAAACCCTAAACCTAACTAACCCTAAACCCATCCATAACCATAAACTAACCCTCAGGCTAAACCTATACCTAATCTAACCCAAACCCTAACCGTAACACTAAATAACCCTAGCCCTAACCCTAACCTAACCCTAAGCTAACCCTAACCCTAGCACTAACCCTAAGCCTAACCCTAACCCTAAACCTAAACTAACCCTAACCCTAGCCTTAACCCTAAAACCTAGTGTAATTCTAACCCTAACCCTAACACTAACCATAACCATAACTAACCCTAACCCTAAACCTAAACCTAAACCAAACCCTTACCCTAACCCTTACCCTAAACCTAACTAACCCTAACCCTAACATTAACTAACTCTAACATAACCCTAACCCTAACCCTATCAGAATAGCTTCTTATATTTTAAAATTATTGTTTCCATAGAGAAACAGGTCTTATCACTTTTAAAAAGAACACAATGTTCGAACCTGCTTTCTCAAAGTCAAATCCTGAAAGATAGCTTTTATTTCAAACTCGCATATCCATTTTTCTTTTATGTAAATAAAGGTAAAATGCTAAAAATAGTTATGTTCATGTGATATACGTTGAATGAAGTATTTAAAACTGTTGTATAATTAAAAGAAATTTTATACTTTTATAACAATTAAAGTTATATGCATAAAAAGTTCATATGAATACTATAAATGTGTATAAAATTCCTGAAAATATAATAATATTTCCATATAATAATTAAATAAAAATATAATACCTAAAATAGGTTGCCTTTTATTGGAACTTATTAGGGTTAATGCTTACAGTTCTGAGGCTGTAAAAATGTTGAAATCAAGGCATCATTAAGAATCCTGTCTTAACAAGGGTCAGCTGCTCCTAGACTCCTGCCAAGGCAAAATGTTGGGCCTGCCTGTCTCTCTCTGCCTTCTACAAACTCACTTTCTCCATGAGCTCAGCACTGGGCCACGAGACACAATTGCTCACACCTCTCCCTTCTCCTCTGGCCTGGATGTCCTCAGCTTCAAGCTGCTCCATGAACAAGCCTCTGGCCTCTCCCTCAGCCTCTCAGGGTTTTTGTGTCTCTCCACAGCTGTAGGAGATCCGGGAGCCCTCTCCCACATGGCAAGGTAAACATGGCAGTAATCTTTCTCTGTGTGTTCCATGTATGTAGGACTTCAGCACAATGAATGTGGTACATCCTGGTGCATGAAATCTAATCAGAGGCCCTTAACTAAACTAAAGCAATATAACCAAAAGTGACTTAATTGAAAGGTCCCTTATCTGAATCTAACCAAAATGACCTCCATACAAAAGGCTTACATACAGAACAATGGGTTGGGAAGAACATACTTTTCCGGGGTCCACACAGGACTCAAATTAGGGCATTAACCCAGGGCACAGAGATCAGAAGGTGTCTCTGAAGTCTGAGACAAATGGAAACTCATGAAGCAATGGCTGTACATAGGGTGAGGCCATCATTGAACAAAATGGGGTGCTGACCACCATTGCACTTGTTCCTAGAATGGTCCCAAGAAGAACTCAATATACTGTGCTTTCTCCACTAAATCTTAGCTCCAAAATCAGGTGTGTAACTCAGAGAAGTGTGCCATTATTCCCATCCCCAGAGCCAGAGCACACACATTTTGCCTATGTGGTGGGGGTGCAGGAAGCAGGCTGCAAAACCAAAAGCCCCTAATTTCTTCTCCAAAGAACTGATTGCATTTACAACAGAATGGAGATATTTGATATTAAGGGTGCTCTCAGAAGCAGTGGAGATCATGGAGGGCCTGAGATTTAAATCATCTCAATCTTTCAGAAAGAAGTGAAATAAATATTTTACAGATGAGAAAAACTAATGCAATTTGCTAGCAGCAACTCATTTTAAAAGAAATATAAAAGAATATTCTTCAGGCAGAAAGAAAATAATCTCAGAAGGGTCAAGATTCAGGATGGATTGAAGAATAATATCTGTTAATTAAATTCATATATCTAAATGAATATTGAATGGATAAAGTAATAATGATATCCATTGCCTAGGACATCAGTAAAGTGGTAAAATACACCACAAAATAATATATAGCATAAGTTGGGTAAATGAATATGTAGCAGTTTGATATCATTATGAATTCCAAAAAAGATATTTGACTATATTTGGAAAGTGGTCTGTTAATCTGGGTATGATTAAGTTTTGATAAGGGCATTGACTTTGCCACTGTCGGTAGAGTGTTGAGCCCCACCCCTTGGTGGGTGGGGTCTCAAACATAAAAGACATGGCAAAGCACAGAGTTGGAGTAATTTTTGATATTAGTGTTCTTATGAGCAGGGACAGAATGCCCTGGGGAAAAAAGATGAGCCATTTAACTAACAGTTCACAGCTGGCATTGTGGAGAGAGGCAAGGCTTAGTGAGCCACATAGACTACAGCTGACCTTGTGGAGGAAACAGAGGACCTGTGCCCAGAGAGGAACACAGATCTGAGTAGAGAAGAACACAAGAAGCTTGATCCCTGGCAAATGTCGGCAGCTGTCTTGCTCCAAGACAGACTAACAGACATTGGTGAAGGAAGAAACTTATCCTTTATGGCCTGGTAACTGTAAGCATCTACCCCAAATAAACACCCTTTATAAGGACCAACAGATTTCTGGTATTTTGCATCAGCACCACTTTGGCTGAGTAATATAGGATATAAAATGTTTTAAAATACATTATTTGGGGGAAGGTAATGCAATAATATCCTGAGTTTGGCTTAGAGAGAGGCCACATTTGAGCAACAAGGAGGCTCTCAGGTGGGTGGTAGGCCACACTTGTGCAAGATGTTTGTGTGGGATGAGGTGGGAGGTGTGGAGGTGGGCAACATGGGAATCCCAGTGGGTTCAGTGTAATATTTTAGGTAATCTAAGCACCTCTTAAAATATATTTATACATATATATATATATAAATAACATTTTTGTAAGCAAATGCACATATATGCATATATATTTATATATCATCTTACAAATATTGGTATGTGTTGTGAAAATTTTGATTTTTACCCACAATAAAAAATAAATTAATTAAAAAATAAAATACATGATTTGGCAGGTCAATAACAAATAATAAGTGCAGATTTGGTAAGGAAAGCAAAACTGTTATAATTTCTCTGGGAAACTTTAAAGAATATCAAATAGTGCATCTCATCCAAATGAATGGAAGAAAAAATATTGAAGAAAAATAGTATAAAATAAAGTGTTCAGGATTTCCTGCGTTGCCTTTTTGACCTTTGTTCTGTGGCCACCTTACTCATGCATCTTGGAAGCAGCACCTTTCTTATACTTCAGAAACCTGATGGTTCCAGGGTTGATTTATGGGGTGTATCACTTCCCCATTTCCTATTTATGAAGTTACAAAACTGGATGTGATGCTCTTTTCAAGCAAGAAGAACCAAGAATGGGAGAACAAATAAAAAGGATATATTTTTGCACTTCACAATTTGGATGCTTAGATAATTGATATTGGATCCTCATTTCTAATGAATGCATTAAATGCTATAAGTTTCCCACCAAGCACTGCCTTTATTGAATCCCACAAACTATTAAGAAGCATAGGACATTAAGAAGCAGAAAGAACCACATAACAAAAGATTTTGACTGAACCTATATCCACATCCACAACAGCATAGATTTAAGATGAACGCAGAGAATGTAAGAAAGTTGGGAAAATATGTTCTCTGACGGCAAGCTTTGTTTCCTCAAGATAATGCATCTATGAATGTCACTTCATTTTGAAGGAATTTGCATCAATCTTACCTAAGCATGAGGGAATTTATGTAAGGAAAAAAGAATGAAGACAATGAGTTTTGCCAGTTTGCCCCACCTGGTAGTCCTCAACTTTAAGTGTAATGAGTGTGAAGTTTTCTTGGATTTTCAACCTAATGAGATAACTAGAATTAGTCCCTCAGAGAAACCATTTGGGATTTCATGAATTTGTGAAAGCTAGAGTCACATCAAAGAAACATGCAGGAGTAAAACACTGTGTATATAAGGAATATTGGAAATCATTCAGCCAGGCATTAAATCTCACTGAGTATGAAATATTGATACATTAGTTAGTATTGTAATGAACATGGGAATGCTTCCATCTGAAACAAAACCTCATGGAATATGAGAAAATTCAAACTTGAGAGAAACCATATGAGAGTCCTGAATGTACTCTGCAATTTACAACCATTTATTACTCCTCATTTAAAAAGCCATACAGGGGAAAATGCATAGAAATGTCATACATGTGGGAAAGTTTTCAACCTGACAGGAAACCTCTTCATTCATCAGAAAAGCCTTACTGAGGAGAAATCATGTATATGTGGGAAGGCTTTAATTCAAATATCAAATCTCAGATTCAAGAGATTTCCTACTGCAAAGAAACCCTATTCATGTAAGGCATGTGAAAAAGCCTTTAGGTACAAATCCCATCTCACTGAACATGAAAAAACTCATAGTGGAAAGAAACAAAAGGAATGTAAAGAATGCAGAAAAACCTTCAGCCAAAAGCAATAGTTCATTAAATATCAGAGCATTCATTCTGGAGGAAAACCCTATATAGGCAATGAATATGGAAAAGCCTTCAACGAGAAGGAAAACCTCATTTACCATCTGAGAATACATAGAGCAGAGAAACCCTATGAATGTGATGGATGTGGGAAAGCTTTCATTCAGAAATCAAGCTTCATTACACACCAGAGAAGACAAGCTGGAGAGAAACCATACATAGATAAGGAATGTAGGATAGACTTCATTAGCAAATCAAATCTCACTGACCATAAGAAAATTCATAGTGGAGGGAAACCCTATGTATGTAAGGAATGTGGAATAGCCTTCAGCCAGTGGCAGTATCTCATTAAACATTACAACATTCATACTGGAGAGAAACCCTGCGAATGTAATGAATGTGAATCCCCAAATAATTTCCACCTCCAGTCTGTGCAACTTTTTCCCAATCTTTTAAGGAAGCGGCCGTGACTGTACAATTCAGGATGTCTATCTTCTCTTGAAAAAGTGCACTTGCAGTTTGTTCTGAGATCTGCTCCTCCCATATCTTATTCCACACTCATCTGTCTTCAATTTCTTGCCACTAATTTATGCATCAGAACTCGAGATTTCTCTTAGTTTATGTAATGATGTGCTTTCCACTTATTTCAAATTATCCTGGTTGTTTTCACTGGTTCTTCAATCCATTATATTGTGGGCAAGCATTAAAAAATTACCATTTTAAAAATAATGCTGCCCATTATTGCAGCAATTTCTTGTAAGGCACAGCAACCATTTATATTTTTTCAGTTTCTTCACCTGGCTCTGATGTGAATTCAAGTTTAACAGCCACTGAACTAGACTGTCTTGCTTTCTACTTCACTCCAATTTCCTTACTATTTTAAATTAAAAATGATCGTTTCATAATTAGATGATATAGTTCTAATTTCAAGTATTTTAAGAAGTTAGAAAATTTATTTATGTTCTTAAGTTGTACTCCAATATTTTCCCCAAATGTGATAGGGTGTGAAATGGATGAAACTAGAGAATGCATGCATTTACAAACAGAAACGTGTACCCAAAAGAATCTGCCAATGCAGATAATTCTGAGGAAGGAGGAATGGGGGTTGAGGCTAGAGAAGGCATATGGCTGTTTGCCATAACAGACATAAAATATTTTTATACTCTTTGCACGGATAATTTGGTTATAATTTAAAAGAAATTATGAAAATGGTACACCATGAACTCATACAAAGTGGTTGATTTGAATATATCAATTTGTGTCTGCAACATTACTGGGGGGCACTTACCCTCACCCTTTGCAAATACAGTCAGCCATAAAGGAAAAGTGCTCCCTCCCCTCGGCCCCCTCCCCAGATGCCTGGTTGGTTGGAGGCCTCCCTAAGCAAGAGTGAGAACAGAGAACATGGTGCATGGATGCGACAGTGTAAAGACCACACTGTTCTCTGCACGTGTCCGGTTAGAAGGCTGTTAGCACGACAGGAGAAATTGGACTTCCTGCTGCTACTTCCCATTGAAGACCGGCTAGAGTGACTCACATCTCTAACTGAGATGTGAGTGCTGAGCAGGGCTTTCTCTCTGTCCTCCTTTGCAGACCCTGAGCCTATAATGATAGTTTTCATTGGGACCCTGAGAGTTTGGTTCCCAAACAGGAAATTCCCTCTCTGGCTTGTGGGACTGCAGTGAACATGTGTTACATTCCAGCTTCTTCAGGTGTTCATCAGCTTCTTCCAATCCAACCCCTCCATTCGCTTCTGGGATTGAAGAGGTCTGCATCACTTTCAACACTGTTAAAAATGTGTTGAAAATTTAATATTTAATTAGTCTGAGATATAACTGGCATCTGCACCCTCTGCTGTTTTCTGCAAACATTGTACTTCCTCACAAGCTCACTTCTATTCTTGTCAGCCCTAGGTCTCAGGACTTTCTGGGATTCCCATACTATTTATTAGGGTCACTGGCCTAATGTTGCTCATTCTGGTGATGTTATTGCTGTAGCCAATGCTGAAATGTGAATTTTAACATTTCCTTCCAGACACCGACAGGTTTCATCATGGCATTGCTCTTTCATTAGCTGCCCCAAGATTGGAGCTGTTGAATGTAGAACTGGAAACAGGAGACCTGAGTCTGTGCCTGTGACCCAGGAGGGATACAGTATGTGCAACCTCCTCAGAGGGTCAACACTGGAGACAAAGGAAGGGCAAAAGGAGCAGGAGCAGGAAGTCTCCTCTCTGTGCTCTGACTCCTCTGCTGCATCAGACCCAGGTCCCATGCTTTTATCTGTCCCTGCCCAACTGGCCAACCCCTGCCTGCATTAGGTACATCATACTGGGGCATCTGTGACTTTATACTAGGTTGCAAGCCACATGATTCTCCTGCCTTACTCCCTGTCTTGCAAGACTTGCTGGCCAAGAACACACCACCCTCCATCTTACCAGTACTCATTCCCGCCTACTCTGGAGACATCCACAGCTTACAGGTGAATTCACTGGGCAGCATCACATTGCCATTTGAGAACAGAGCAACTCTCCAACCCTGTGTCCCTAGCTGTTTGAGTTTGCCAAGTCTGCCAATGCAAAATACTAGAAATAGGTTGGCTTTTATTGGAATTTTTTAGGGTTAAAGCTTACAATTCTGAGGATGTGAAAATGTCCAAATCAAGGCATCATCAAAAATGCTGTCTTAACAAAGGTCAGCTCTGCTGGACTCCTGCCATGGCAAAATGTTGGGCCTGCCTGTATCCCTATGCCTTCTCCTGCAAACTCACTTTCTTCCTGAGCTCAGCAGTTGGCCATCAGACACAACTGCTCACACCTCTCTCTTCTCCTCGGCCTGGATGTTTTCAGGTTCAAGCTGAACAATGATTCCAGCCTCAGACCTCTCCCTTGGCCTTTCAGGTCTTCTGTGTCTCTCCACAGCTGTAGGAGATCCTGGAGACCTCTAGCACATAGCAGGGTAAACATGGCAGCACTCTTTCTCTGGGTGCTCCAATTATGTAGGATTTCAACACAATGATTGGTGTCCATCCTGGTCCTGAAATCTAATCAGAAGCCCTTAACTAAACTAAAGCAATCTAATGAAACATGAACTAATTGAAAAATCCCCAATCTGAATCTCACCAAAATGTCCTACATACAAAGGCATATGCACAAAGCAATGGGTTAGTAAGAACATACTATACGTGGTCCACACAAGTCTGAAATGAGGGCATTAACCCAGGGCACAGGGACCAGGAGAGGTCAATTAAGTCCGGGTGAAATGGAAACTCATGAAACAGTGGTTGTACTTTGGGTGTGTCCATCATTGAGGAAAATGAGGTGCTGACCACCATTGCACTTGTCCCTAGAATGGTCCCAAGAAGAACTCAATATACTGTGCTTTCTCCACCAAACCTTAGTTCCAAAATCAGATGTGCAACTCAGAATGGTTTGCCATTGCTGCAGTTGGGGAGTTTGATGTAATTATGAATTCCAAAAATATAATTAGATCATGCTTGTAAACTGATCTGTTAATCTGGGCATGATTAATTTATAATTAGGACATTGACTTGGCCACATCAGTAGGGCATTGAGCTCCACCCCTTGGTGGGTGGGGAATCGAATATAAAAGGAATGGCAAGAACAGAGTTGAAGCAGTTTTTTGGGAAGCAGTTTTGCTGTTGGAGAAAAGGCCCCAGAAGAAAAGTGATCACATTGCCTGATAGTCTACAGATGACGATGTGAAAGAACCAGAAGAGCTAAGTCCGGAGAGAAATGCAGCCCCAGGAAGACAGGAACACAAGAAGCCTGAACCCTGGCAAATGTCGGCACTGTCTTGCTCTAACACGTGGCAATGAACATTTGTGAGAAGAAACTTAGGCTTTATGGCCTTTGTCAGCTTGGATAAAAGAGGACATGGAAAGGAGAGATTGAAGGAGAAACAGTTTTAAGAAGAAAAACATGGAAACAGAGATCTGGGATTAAGACATCTCCTTGGGCCAAGAGAGGAGTCCCACTCATATGTACAGAGAGGGTGAGTTTCCCCAACAGTTGAAGGTGGTGGATGTCCCCACCCAATATTCTGGGACTGCTTTGTCACCACAGGGTGTAGGGAGGGTAGATCACCTCCCTCAAATATTAGGGCAGTTATGGTCAACACCCTGTAAGTCCGAGAGGGGTGTACTTGTCCCCCATGGATTAGAGAAGGCCAGGAGGTCAACCCATTGCTCTGAGAGGGTTGAACCTGTATGCCAAAGGTTAGGGAAGGCCAGGTGATCAACTCCTTGCTCTGAGAGGGTTGAACCTGTATGCCAAATGTTAGGCGAATGTTCTCTTCACCTCACTGTACTATGGGGCCTAAGACTCTAACCCAAAGTTTGGGTAAGGTGTGGCAATCACACCAACACTCATGGAGGGTGAGGTCTGGAGCTTGGTCAACACCCAGATGCTTGAAGAGAGTGGAACCAAGTAAATGGCCATTGGGCAAGCCTGTGGAAAGGGTGAGTTCCCATGTGGCTCCAAGGAGAAGAAACCATCATCTGAAGAATGACTCTGACTTTGAAATCAAATGGAGGATGCCCTGCAGGTTTACTGAATTGTAGAGGATTCATGACTCATGTCTAACGTCCCAATTTCTCCTTATGATAATGAAATTGTTTATCCTTTGTTATTTCCATTTGTGTATTGGAAGCAGTTAAATGTTTTTGTATGATTCAGAGGTCTATAACAAAGGGGATTTTGCCTGAAGACAAACTGTATTTATTTAAACTGCCTATGATATGATTTTGTATTTGAATTGTTACTGATTTAAGGATTTTGGATATTGTAAATGTATTTTTGGAATTCAGAGGGTGGAGTGTTGCAGTTGGGCAGTTTGATGTAACTGTGGATTCCAAAAATATAATTGGATCATACTTGTAAATTGATCTGTTAATCTGGGCATGTTCAAGTTATGATTAGGACATTGACTTGGCTTTGTTAGTAGGGAATTGAGCTCCACCCCTTGGTGTGTGTGGAATCGAATATAAATGGCAAGGCAAGAAGAGAGTTGAAGCAGTTTTTGAGAAGCAGTCTTTATGTAGGAGAAAAGGGCCCAGAAGAAGAGAAGTGAGCCATTCACATAATAGGTTACAGCTGACCATGTGGAGGAACCAGAAGAGCTAAGCCCAGAGAGGAATGCAGCCCCAGGAAGACAGGAACACAAGAAGCCGGAGTTCTGGCAAACTTTGACAGCTGTCTTGCTCCAACACGTGGCAATGAACTTTGGTGAGAAGGAACTAATACTATGTGGCCTGGTATCTGGGGACTTCTACCCTAAATACATACCCTTTATAAAGACCAACCCAATTTTGATATTTCACATTAAAACCTCTTTGGCTGACTAATACAGCCATTATTCCCATCCCCAGAGGCAGAGCACAGAGATATTGACTAGTGTGTGGGGAGGCAGGAAGCAGGCTGTAAAACTGAAAGGCCCCAATTTCTTCTCTAAAGAACTGATTAAATTTATAACAGAATGGAGAAATTCAACACTTAGGGTGCTCTCAAATGCAGTGCAGATAATCTAGGGTCTGAGATATAATTCATCTCAATCCTTCAGGAAGAAGTGAAATAAATAATTTTACAGATGAGTAAAAACTAATAAAGTTTGCTATCAGCAAATCACTTTAAAAGAAATGTAAAAGAATATTCTTCAGGCAGAAAGAAAATGATCTCAGAAGGTTCAACATTCCAGATGGATGAAAGAACAATATCTGTTAATTAAACACATACATTTACCCAAAGAAAAAAATGGCTGAAGTAAGAAATTCATTACGAGTAATAACACTGAATGTTAATTGTCTAAATTCAATATTCAAGAGACACAGATTGGCAGAATGGATAAGGAAATCTGGTCCATCTATATGCTGTCTACAAGAAACCCACCTTCGATCCAGGGATTCAAGGAGGCTGAAAGTGAATGGCTGGAAAAACATTTTACAAGCTAACAATAGCCAAAAATGGGAGGACTAGCTATTCTAATATCAGACAAAATAGAAATTAAATGCAAAACTATTGTAAGAGACAAAGATGGACACTATATATTAGTAAAAGGGGTAATCTCTCAAGAAGAGAGAAAAACCATCAACATTTATGCACCTAATCAGGGTGCCACAAAATATGTGAGGCAAACTCTGGAAAAACAAAGAGGACAAATAAATGCCTCTACAATTACAGCAGGGGACTTCAACACACAACTCTCATCATTAGACAGAACATCTAGACAGAGGATCAATAAAGAAACAAAAGCTCTCAACAATACATTAGAAGACCTGGACTTAATAGACATATTCAGAACACTACACGCAAATGTGGCAGGATTTACATTCTTCTCGAGTGCATATGGATTGTACCCTCCAAAATAGACCACATGCTAGGCCACAGAACAAATCTCAATAAATTCAGAAAGACGGAGATTATACAAAGTAATTTTCTGACCACAACAGAATTAAATTGGAAATCACTAAGGGCCAGAGAAACAGGTTAGGCACAAGGATATGGAAGTTAAACAAGACATTCTTAGACAAACAGTGGGTCAAAGAGGAAATCTCAAAAGAAATCAGTAACTACCTTGAAACTAATGAAAACAACAACATAACATATCAAAACCTATGGGATGGAGCGAAAGCAGTCCTGAGAGGGAAGTTCATAGCCATAAATTCATATATTAATAAAGAAGAAAGAGCTAAAATTGAAGACCTAACTGCACACTAGGAGGAATTGGAAAAACAACAACAAACTAAACCAAAAGGAAATAGAAAGAAGGAAATAACAAAGATTAGAGCAGAACTAAATGAAATAGAGAATAAGAAAGCACTGGAAACAATAAACAAAACCAAAAGCTGTTTCTTTGAGAATATCAATAAAATTGACAAACCCTTAGCCAGACTAACAAAGAAAAAAAGAGAACAGATGCAAATACATAAAATAAGGAATGAGCAAGGGGATATCACTACTAACATCACAGAAATAGAGCATCATAAGAGGATATTTTGAAAAATTATATGCCAACAAGAATGATAATTTAGAGGAAATGGACAAATTTCTAGAAACTCACAAACAGCCTACATTGATGAAAGAAGAAATTGATGAACTCTACAGTCCAATTACAAGTAAAGAGATAGATTCAGTCACCAAATACCTCCCAACTAAGAAGAGCCCAGGACCAGATGGCTTCAGAGCTGAATTCTACCAAATATTCCAGAAAGAGCTAACACCAATTCTGCTTAAGCTCTTCCAAAAAATAGAAGTAGAAGGAATATTGCCTAACTCATTCTACAATGCCAATATTACTCTAATACCAAAATCAAATAAAGATACCACAAGAAAGGAAAATTACAGACCAATTTCTCTAGTGAACCTAGATGCTAAAATCCTCAAGAAAATACTTGCTAATCGCATTCAACAACATATCAAAAGGATTATAAACCATGACCAAGTGGGTTTCATCCCAGGTATGCAAGGATGGTTCAATATAAGAAAATCAATCAGTGTAATACACCACATAAACAAACTGAAAGAAAAAATCACATGATCATCTCTATAGATGTAGAAAAAGCATTCGACAAAATACAGCACTCTTTCCTCATAAAAACCCTACAAAAGATAGGAATAGATGGAAACTTTCTGAAAATGATAAAGGGTATATATGAAAAACCCAAAGCTAACATCATTTTCAATGGTGAAATCCTAAAAGCCTTCCCTCTGAGATCGGGAACAAGACAAGGATGCCCACTATCACCACTCCTATTTATCATTGTCTTAGAAGTACTTGCACGAGCACTGAAACAAGAAAAGGACATAAAAGGCATCCAGATTGGAAAAGAAGAATTAAAAACTTCATTATTTGCAGATGACATGATCCTATAAATAGAAAGCCCTGAGAAATCTACAACAAGATTTCTAGAACTTAAAAATGTGTTCAGTAATGTTGCAGGTTATAAGATCAATGCTCAAAAATCAGTAACATTTCTGTACACCAATAACGAGCAAACTGGGGAGGAAATCAAGAAAAAAATACCATTTGCAATAGTAACTAAAAGAATCAAACACCTAGGAATAAATTTAACTAAAGATGTAAAGGAGTTATGTACAAAAAACTACATGACACTGTTGTAGGGAATCAAAGAAGACTTTAAGAAATGGAAAAATATTCCCTGTTCATGGATAGGAAAATTAAACGTCATCAGGTGTTTATCCTACCCAAAATAATCTACAGGGAAGCGGCTGTGGCTCAATCAGTAGGGCTCCCGTTTACCATATGGGAGGCCCCGGGTTCGGTTCCCAGGGCCTCCTGGTGGGGGCAAGCCCGCCCGCATGGCGTGGTTGGCTGACTCAGCGAGCACAAGCAGCAAGGGGGGGATAAATGAATAAATAAATAAAATCTTTAAAAAATAATAATAATCTACAGATTTAATGCAATCCCAATAAAAATCAATGCTGTATTTATTAAGGAACTGGAAAAACTAACCACATAATATATATGAAGAGGCAAGAGGCCCCGAAATGCCAAAGACATATAGAAAAAGAAAAATGAAGTTCGAGGTTTCACACTTACTGACTTTAAAACATACTACAAAGCTACAGTGATCAAAACTGCATGGTATTGGCACAAGGATAGACCTACTGACCAGGGGAACCAAATTGAGAGTTCTGATACAGATCCTTGCATATACAATCATCTGATATTTAACAAGGCAATGAAGTCCACTCAGTTGGGAGAGAATGGTCTCTTTAACATATGGTGCTTGAGAACTGGATATCCGTATCCAAAAGAATGAGAAAAGAATACCATCTCAAACCTTATACAAAAATCAACTCAAGAAGGATCAAAGATCTAAAGAACTTGGAAGATAATGTAGGGAAGCATCTACAGGACCTTGTAATAGGAAATGTTTCCATGAACTTCACAGACAAAGCACGAGCAGCAAGAGAAAAATTAGATAAATGGGATCTCATAAAAATTAAAAACTTCTGCACCTCAAAGGATGTTATTAAGAAAATAAAAAGGCAGCTTACCCAATTGGAAAAATATTTGGCAATCATATATCCGACAGGAGCCTAATATCCTGCATATATAAAGAAATCCTAAACCTTGAAAACAAAAAGACAAACAACTGATTTAAAAAATGGGCAAGTGGCTTGAAAAGATTCTTCTCCAAGAAAGAAATACAAATGGCTAAAAAGCACATGAAAAAATGCTCAACATCGCTTGCTCTCAGGGAAATACAAATCAAAACTACAATGAGATACCATCTTACACCCATCAGAATTGCAGCTATTAAAAAAACAGCAGACACTAAATATTGGAGAGGATGTGGAGGAATAGGATCCCTCATCCACTGCTGGTGGGACTGTGGTATTGTCCAGCCACTGCGGAGGACAGTTTGGTGGTTCCACAGAAAACTAACAATAGATCTTCCATATGTTCCAGCAATTCCACTGCTGAGTATATACCCAGAAGACCTGAAAGCAAAGGCACAAACAGATATATGCACACCAATATTCATAGCGGCATTGTTCACCATTGCTAAAGTTGGAATCAGCCCCGGTGTCCATCAACAGATGAATGGATAAGGAAAATGTGGTATACACATACAATGGAATATTACTCAGCTGTAAGAAGGAATAAAGTGCTAACACATGGAATAACATGGATGAATCTTGAAGACTTTATGTTGAGAGAAGCAAGCCAGGCACTGAAGGATGAACAGTATATGACCTCACTGATTTGAACTAAGGAAAGTGAACAGTCTCTGAGAACTATTGTCTGAAAGATAGGTTAACAAGGGAGAGAAAGAGAAGTGTAGGCTGTTAGCCATCACCCATATGGACATAATCTATGGTAAAGGGATAGAGTATAGCTGTATATTGAAGGATAGGACAGATGGGTAGTGATATTACTTGGTTTTGTGGTGCAGGGTTGACAGGTGGGTAGATTAGGAAGGGCAGATTGGAATACCCAAGGTATGTAACTATGAATCTTGTCATTCCATGAGTCAAGATTGGGGAGTGTCATATGCTCCAGGGGGAAGGGGAGGAAGGAACAGAAAAGAACAAACAGGGTGTATTTAGTGGTCATGGGAAAGGTTTTTCATTACCTTACAGTAATGGACACAGGACATGGTAAATATCATCAAAACTTATTAAACACTATCATCTAAATTGTAAAGTATACTATAAACATTTGACAATGTTTAGTTGCTATATTTTACTATCTGTATAACAGTTATAACAATGCTAACATCCAAAAAAATGTTTTTAATAGGGGGTGGGGAAGGGGAGGGTGGTTGGGTATGTGAAAGTCTCTAGTATTCTGTGTGTGACTTTCCTGTGACCTAAAATATCTTTGAAATTTAAATGAAAATTTGGGAGACACTGGGGAATGAGAGGGGGAAGGTATCACAGTACACTGGACATCAGATAATACAGTGATAAAAGGAAAAAAGTATAATTTTTTTTTAACAAAGGGAATTTCTTTTGTTTGTTTTTTTTCATTTTTTTGAATGTCCCAATCCACTAATTATATTTTGTTTTTTGTTTGTTTGTTTGTTTTGCTTTGTTTTTGTTTTTCCTGAGTTTCCCTATGTTTATCTCTTGCATTTGAGATTATCATTGTTGTTTCTTTTTCCTATTAAGTGTATTTGATTATTATATGGGCTACATGTTCAGGGAAGATTTAGATCGTCCCTTTAAAAGAAGGGTTACAATTGTGGCTGCAGAGGATTATTGGTGGGGGGTGAGATGGATTCATGGGAGTAAGTTCATCTGAAAATACATGAAAGACATATAAAATTGTTCAAATGATCAAAAGATGGAACACGGTCACAGTGGGTGGACAATCACTCAATAAATTAGGGAATGTGAATTCCCAGCCTGGAGTGTTCTGCCACATTTCCATGGTAGCAGCAACAGTCCTCTGAGTGCGGGGATAGTGTCTGTCAAAAGTGGATGGTGCACAGATGAGTTCTTTTTATTGCTGACAAGCCTTATGAGTCTTTGTTCTTGTAATTGAAACTTAGCCTACTGTTGTGGGGTGCCTAAGGGTTACCACCTGAGAGCCTCCTTCTTGCTCAAATGTGGCTTCTCTCTCAGCCAAACTCTCTCAGCCGAATGAATGCATTACATTCCCCCCAACTTGGGACATGACTCCTGGGGACAAGCCTCCCTGGCAACAAGTGATTAATACAAAGTGCCAACGGGCAACATGACTGGAAAAAGACCTTGAATAAAAGGGGGAAAGGTAAAGACATATGAGTTCAAGTGACTAAGAGACTTTAAAGAGTGTCAGGACATCATCCCAGAGGTAACGCTTATGCACACTTCAGTAGGATCTCATAGAACACCAAAATGTATATTACCCCACACAGAGGGGATCCTGAGGGCTCTGGAGACATCCAGGTCCTATATAAGGGGTGATAGCCCGAGAGACTGACAACTTATTAGTGGGCTCTATTTTGGAATCTGTGCTCCTGAGAGTGACAGAGTTGGACTCAAACAAGTCCTCCCTGCACATGGTACATCAGTCCCTTCAATTCAAACCTATATGTGATGCTGGAGATTTTAGATGTACTTCCAGAGACTGGAGCCTCTGGCCTACCTATGTGCCAACTGTGCCTGGAATTTCGGTGGAGCTGCAACTCCTACCCAATAGCTCAATGGGCTCATCCAAGTCACCTGGTGAGGAGACGACAATGGGTAACAGCCATTCCAGGGAATGGAGAGGGCCTGCAACTGCAGGCAGGATAATCCCACCGACCATATCCATGGGATACAAGCCCTCTCTCACTTGGAGATGGAGTGGACATCACCATCCCAGTCCCCTCAGGATTGGGGGAAGAACTATGAACTAGAGTGAACTTAATGGGATTCTTTTGTATCCATATGGTGATTCTAGCAATGGAAGAAATTATAACAGTGAGGTGGTGTCGGTGACCATTGGACAGTTTTGGGGCAGGGAGGGGAAGTGCAGTTGAAATACAGGGGCTTTCTCAGGGCTTGGGAGTTGTCCTGAGTGCCGTTGTGGTGATGGATGCAGGCCATTATAAATCAGTGCACACCATTCAGAATTGTGTGGGAGAGAATGTGGTCTACAATGTTAACTGTGGTCTATATTTGGTGGCAAAGCCACAGGATTTGTATATCCATTGAGGGTGATGAGCCACAGTGATAAAGGATGTTTGTGTGAGATGTTGTGGGAGGTGTGGGATGTGTTGAACATGGGAATCCATGTAATTTCTGTGTAATATTTAGGTAATCTAAGCACCTTTTAATATATATATACATATAAAATAAATAAAAAATAAATAAATTCACATATCTAAATGACTATTGAATGGATAAAGAAATAATGAAGTCCATGCCCTCGGACATCAATAAAGTGTTAAAATACACCATAAAATAACAAATAGCATAAGATGTGTAAATGAATATGTAGCAGTTGGATATCATTATGATTTTCAGAAATAGATATTGAATTATGCTTGTAAAATGGTCTGTTAATCTGGGCATGATTAAGTTATGATAAGGGCATTGACTGGGCCAGAGTCCATAGGGCATTGAGCCCCGCCCCTTGGTAGGTGGAGTCTGAAACATAAAAAGACATAGCAAAGGACAGAGCTGGAGCAGTTTTTTATTTTGAAGTTGTGATGATTGGGGACAGAAGGCCCCGGGGGAAAGGGACAAGATATTCACCTGACAGTTCAGAGATGGCCTTGTGGAGAGAGGCAAAGCTTAGAGAGCCTCATAGTCTACAGCTGACTTTGTGGAGGAAACAGAGGAGCTGAGCCCAGAGAGAAACATAGCCCTGGGAAGAGTGTAACCCATGAAGTCTGAACACTGGCAAAGGTCAGCAGCTGTCATGCTCCAAGTTGGGGTAACAGATATTGTTGAAGGAAGAAACTTATGCTTTATGGCCTGGTAAGTGTAAACTTCTACCCCAAATAAATATCCTTTATAAAGACCAACAGATTTCTGGTATTTTGCATCAGCACCCCTTTGGCTGACAAATATAGGATATAAAATGTTTTAAAATACATTATTTGGCAATCAAATGAGTTATAATTTACCCAGTAAACTTTAAAGAATATTAAATAGTGCATCTTATCCAAATAAATAGAAGAAAAACAAATTGAACAAAAATAGTCCAAGACAAAATATTCAGGATTTCCTGGGTTGCCATTTTGGCCTTTGTCTGGGGCCACCTTACTCGTGCATCTTTGGAAGCTGCACCTTTCTTATCCTTCAGAATCCTGATGGTTCCAGGGTTGATTTATCGGCTTTTGTTTTGTCCCCATCATAAATCAAGTCTGTATCCCTTCCCCATTTCCTAATTATGAAGTCACCAATCTGGATGTGATGCTCTTTTGAAGCAAGAAGAACCATGAATGATAGAACAAATAAAAAGGATATATTGTTGCACTTTCCAAATTGGATGCATAGATAATTGATATTGGATCTTTCTTCTTTTCTAATGAATGCATACAATGCTATAAATTTCCCTCTAAGCACTGTTATTGCTGCACCCCACAAACTATGAAGAAGCATAAGACATTAAGAAGCAGAAAAAAACACAAAACAAAAGATTGTGAGTGAAGCTATATCCACATCCACAACAGCATAGACTTAAGATGAACACAGAGAATGTCAGAAAGTTGGGAAAATATGTTCTCTGACTACAAGCATTGTTTCTTCAAGATAATGCTTTTATGAATGTCACTTCACTTTGAAGGAATTTGCATCATGCTTACCTAAGCATGAGGAAATCTATGTAAGGAAAAAAGAATGAAGACAATGAGTTTTGCCAGTTTACTCCACATGGTAGTCCTCCCATTTAAGTGTAAATAGTGTGAAGTTTTCCTGGAAATTCAAACTCATGTGACACCCGAGAATTAATACTTCAGATAAACCTTTTGGGATTTCATGTATTTGGGAAAGCTAGAGTCAAATCAAAGAAACATACAGGATTGAAACCCTGTGTATGTCCATTGCCCATCGTTGTCTCCTCACCAGGTGACTTGGATGAGTCCATTGAGCTGTAGGGTAGGAGTTGCAGCTCCACCGAGATTTCATGCACACCTGGCACATAGGTAGGCCAGAGGCTCCAGTCTCTGGAAGTATACCTAAAAACTCCAGCATCACATATAGGTTTGAATAGAAGGGACTGGTGAACCATGTGCAGCGGGGACTTATTTGAGTCCAATTCTGTCACTCTCATGAGCACAGATTCCAAAATAGAGCCCACTGATAAGGCATCAGTCTCTGGGGCTATCCCCCCTTATATAGGACCTGGGTGTCTCCAGAGCTCTCAGGAAAGCCTCTGTGTGGGATGTGGTGGGAAGTGTGGGAGGTGGGCAACATGGGAATCCCAGTGGGTTCCGTGTAATATTTTGGGTAATCTAAGCACCTCTTAAAATATATGTATATATATATATAAATAACATTTTTGTAAGCAAATACACATGTATGCATATATATTTATATATCATTTTGCAAATGTTTGTATGTATTGGGAGAATTTTGATTTTTACCCACAATAAAAAAATAAAAAAATAAAAATAAACAACCCTGTGTATGTAAGGAATCTTGGAAATCCTCAGCCAGGGGATAAATCTAATTGAGGATGATATATTCATACATTAGTTAGTATTGTAATGAACATGGGAATGCTTCCATCTGAAACAAAACTCATGGAATATGAGAAAATTCAAACTAGAGATAAACCATATGAATTTTCTGAATGTAGTCTGCTCTTTACAGTCATTTTTTTACTCCTCATTTTAAAAGCTGTACAGGGGAACAAGCATAGAAATGTAATACATGTGGGAAAGTTTTCAACCTGAAAGAAACCTCTTTATTGATCAGAAATTTCTTCCTGAAGAGAAATCATGTATATGTAGGAAAGCTTTAATTCAAATGTCAAATCTGAGATATAAGAGATTTCCTACTGCAAAGAAATCCTGTGCATGTAAGGCATGTGAAACAGCCTTTAGGTGCAAATCATATCTCCCTGAAAATGAAAAAACTCATAATGGACAGAAACAAAATGAATGTAAATAATGCAGAAAAGCCTTCAGCCAAAAGCAATAATTCATTTAACATAGAGGAATCATTCTGAAGAAAACCTTATATATGCAATGAATGTGGAAAGCCTACAACCAGAAGGAAAAAAATCATTAACCATCTGAGAATACATACTGGAGAGAAACCCTATGAATATGAAGGATGTGGGAAAGTTTTCATTCAGAAATCTAGTTCATTACTCACCAGAGAAGACAAACTGGATAGAAATCCTATATATATATAAAAGGAATGTAGGATAGCCTTCATTAGCAAATCAAATCTCACTGACCATGAGAAAATTCCTAGGGGAGGGAAACCCTATATATGTAAGGAAAGTGGAATAGCCTTCACCCAGAGGCAGTATCTCATTAAACATTACAACATTCATACTTGAGAGAAACCCTGTGAATGCAATGAATGTGAATCTCCAAAGAGTCTCCACCTCCAGTCTGTGCAAATTGTTGCCAATATTTTATGGAAGCAGCTGTGACTGTCCAATTCATGATGTCTTTTTCCTCTTGGAAAACTGCATTTGCAGTTTGTTCTGAGATCTACTTCTTCCACATCTTCTTCCACTCTCATCTGTTTTCAATTTGTTACCACTTATTTATGCAACAGAACTCGATATTTCTCTTAGTTTATGTATATATGGGCTCTCCACTTATTTCATATTATCCTGGTTGTGTACACTGGTTATTCAATCCATTACATTTGGGTAAGCATTTAAAAACTAACATTTTAAAAATAATGCTGCCCATTATTGTAGCATTTTCTTATAAGGTACCCCAACCATTGATATATTTTCAGGTTCTTTTCTTGATTCTGATGTGGATTGAAGTTTAACAACCACTGAACTACAGTGTCCTGCTTTCTACTTAACTCCAATTTTCCTTATTATTTTAAATCAGAAATGATCCTTTCATAATTAGATGATATACTTCTAATCTCAAGTATTTTAAGAAGTTAGAAAATTTATTTATATTCTTAAGTTGTACTCCTATATTGCATGTATTTACAAACAGAAATGTGTACCCAAAATATCTGCCAATGCAGATAATTCTGAGGAAGAAGCAACGATGGTTTTGGCTAGAGAAGGAATTTGACTGTTTGCCATAACACACATGAATTATTTTTATGGTCTTTGCATGGATAATTTGGTTATAATTTAAAAGAAATTATGAACATAGTACACAATGAAATCATACAAGTGGTTGATTTGAATATATTGATTTGTATCTGCAACATTACTAGGGTGAGGGCACTTCCCCTCACCATTTGCTAATAGAGTCCCCTATAAAGGAAAAGTGCTCACTCCCCTCAGCATTCTCCCCAGCTGCCTGGACAGGTGGAGGCCTCCCACAGCAAGAGTAAGCACAGAGCCCGAGGAGCATGGACACAAACATGTGAAGGCCACACTGCTCTCTACATATGTCCGGTTAGAGGGCTGTTCACACCAAATTAGATGACGGACTTCCTGCTGCTTACAATCTGAGAATGCATACTGAAGAGAAACCCTATGAATGTGATGGATGTAGGAAAGCTTTCATTCTGAAATCCAGCCTCTTTACACACCAGATGTAACTGTTGGGGAATTTGATGTAATTATGAATTCCAAAAATATAATTGGATCATGCTTGTAAAGTGATCTGTTAATCTGGGCACGATTTGGGCATTGACTGGGCCACATCTATAGTGCATTGAGCCCCACCCATTACTGGGTGGGGGTATTGAATATAAAAGGCATGGCAATGGAGAGTTGAACCAGTTTTTTTTTGAGAAGCAGTTTTGATGTTGGAGAAAAGGCCCCAGAAGAAGAGAAGTGAGCTGTTTGCCTGATAGTCTACAGCTGACCTTGTGGAGGAACCAGAAGAGCTAAGTCCAGCGAGAAATGCAGCCCTGGGATGAGAGGAACACAAGAAACTGAACCCTGGCAAATGTCAGCAGCTGTCCTGCGCTAACACGTGGCAATGAACTTTGGTGAGAAGAAACTTAATGCTTTATGGCCTGGTATCTGTGGACTTCCACCCCAAATAAATAACTTTTATAAAATTAAACCATTTTTGGTATTTCACATTAGCACCCCTTTGGCTGACTAATATAGAATTTGGTATGGAGGAGTGGGGAAGTGCTTTTGCACATACCAAATTGTTGGGAGGGTTTTATAAATGAGAAAGGGTTATCCTTTGGAGGAATTGTGAAATGCTTGATGGAAAAGGCCTAGATCACTTTGAAGAGACTGTTGATAGTCATATGAATGCTAAAGAGACTTTCAATAATGCCTTGGAAGTAAATGATGAAACTATTATTGGAAACTTGAGGAAAGGTGATCCATGTTTTAAAGTTGCAGAGAACTTAGCAAGATTAACTCCTGGTGTTATATGGAAGACAGAATATGAAAATGGCAAACCAGAGCATTTAGCTGAAGAATTTTCCAAGGTACACTCAGAGAATGTGGTTTGGCCTCTCCTTGCAGCTTATAGCAAAATACTAGGTAAGTAAAATACACTAAGGACTGAACTCTTGGGCACAAAGAAAACAGAAACTGATTCTGGAAATTCCAAGTTTCTGGAAATCAAATACCCAGATGAAAATGCCCCATTTGAAGACTTTACTAAACTTGGAATTTGTAAATCAGAATTTAAGATGCAGTTATCTAGGCTGGCTTGGACCCCTGCTTCCTGCATGCTAAACCAACAAAGTTTTTGGGAGAGCTGTATGAACAAAATCTCTGTGGGCTTGGACAAAAGAAAATGTAGAAAGGAGAGAATGAAGGAGAATCAACTTTAAGAAGAAAATCATGGAAACAGAGATATGGACTTAAGACATCTCCTTGGCTCAAGAGAGGAGCCCCACCCATGTGTACAGAGAGGGTGAGTTTGCCCCTGCTGTTGAAGCGGGTGGATGGTCCTACCCGATGTTCTGAGAAAGTTTTGATGCCTCATGGTGAAGAGAAGGTGAGTTTTCCCCAGCAGTTGAAGAGGGTGGATGTCCCCACCTGATGTTTTGGGAGAGTTTTGCCATCCCAGGGTGCAGAAAGGGTGGAGCACATTCCTCAGAGATTAGGACTGTTAAGGTAAACACCTCATAGGTCTGAGAGGGGTGTACCTGTCCCCCGTGGACTAGAGAAGGCCAGGAGGTCAACCAATTGCTCTGAGAGGGTTGAACCTGTATGCCAAAGGTTAGGGAAGGCCAGGTGGTCAACTCGTTGCTCTGAGAGGGTTGAGCCTGTATGCCAAAGGTTAAGGGGAATGTTATCATCACCTCACTGTACTAGGTGGGCTAAGACTCTAACCCAAAAATTGGGTAAAGTGTGACAATCACCTCAAACTCTTGGGTGGTGAGGACTAGAACTTGGTCAACATCCAGATGCTTGATGAGGGTGGAAGCAAGAAAGCGGCCATTGGGCAAGCCTGTGGAAATGGTGGGTCCCCATGTGGCCCCAAGGAGAAAAACCATCATCTTAGCAATGACTCAGACTTTTAAATCGAATGGAGGATGCACTGCATATTTACTGAATTGTAGAGTCATGTTGAACGTCCCAATTTCTCCTTGTGATATTGAAAATGTTTATCCTTTGTCTTTCCATTTGTGTATTAGAAGTAGTTAAATTGTTTTATAAGTTTCAGAGGTCGATAGCAGACTGTAATTTGCCTCAAGCTGAACTGTATTTCTTTAAAATGCCTATGATATGATTTTGTTCTTGAATTGTTACTGATTTAAGTTTTTTTGAGAATTGTAATGTATTTTTGGAATTCAGACGGTGGAATATAACCATTGGGGAATTTGATGTAATTATGAATCCCAAAAATATAATTGGACCATGCTTGTAAACCGATCTGTAAATCTGGGTATGATTAGGGTGTTGACTGGGCCATCTCAGGAGGACATTGAATGCACCCCTTAGTGGGTGGGAGAATCGAATATAAAAGGCATGGCAAAGGACAGTTGAAGCAGTTTTTTTGAGAAGCAGTTTTGATGTTGGAGATAAGGCCCTAGAAGAATATAAGTGAACCATTTGCCTAATAGTCTACAGCTGACCTTCTGGAGAACCAGAAGAGCTAAGTCCAGAGAGAAATGCAGCCTGGGAAGGGAGGAACACAAGAAACCTGAACCCTGGCAAACATCGGCAGCTATCTTGCTCCAACAATGAACTTTGGTGATAAGAAACTTAATGCTTTATGGCCTGGTATCTGTGGACTTCTACCCCAAATAAATACCCTTTACAAAGACTAACCCATTTTTGGTATTTCACATTAGTACCCCTTTGGCTGACTAATACACCAGAGAAGACAAACTGGAGAGAAACCCTATTTCTGTAAGGACTGTAGGAAACCCTTCAGTAGCTAATCAAAAATCACTGACTATGAGAAAATTCCTAGAGGAGGGAAATGAAATATATGTAAGGAATGTGGAATAGCCTTCAGCCAGAGGCAGTATGCCATTAAATATTACAAAGTTCATACCGGAGAGAAACCCTGTGAATGTAATGAATGTGAATTTCCAAGGAATCTCCACCTCCACTCTGTGCAACTTGTTGCCAATCTTTTAAGGAAATGGCTGTGACTGTGCAATTCAGGATGTCTTTCTCCTCAGGAAAAGTGCACTTGAAGATTTTTCTGAGATCTGTTCCTCCCACATCTTCTTCCACACTCATCTGTGTTCAATTTGTTACCACTAATTTATGTACCAAACTCGAGATTTCTCTTAGCTTATGTAAAGATATCCTTTCCACTTATTTCAAATTATCCTGGTTGTTTTCACTGGTTCTTCAGTCCGTTACATTTTGGGTAAGCATTTAAAAAATTATCATTTTAAAAATAATGCTGCCCATTATTGTAGCATTTTCTTCTAAGGCACCCCAAGCATTTATATTTTTTCAGTTAGTTCAGCTGATTCTGATGTGGATTCAAGTTTAACAGCCACAGAACTACAGTGGCCTGCTTTCTATTTAAGTCCAATTTTCCTTATTATTTTAAATCAGAAATGATCCTCTCATAATTGGATGATATACTTCTAATCTCAAGTATTTTAAGAAGTTAGAAAATTTATTTATATTCTTAAGTTGTGGTCCAATATTTTTCTAATATATGATGTGGGATGGATGAAACTATAGAATGCATGTATTTACAAACAGAAATGTGTACCCAAAATAATCTGCCAATGCAGATAATTCTGAGGAAAGGTGAATGGAAGTTGAGGTTAGAAATAAGTTTGCTGTATGCCATAACAGACATAATTTTTTTTTATATTCTTTGCATGGATAATTTGCTTATAATTTAAAATAAATTATGAAAATAGTACACAATGAAATCAGACATAGTGATTTATTTGAAGATATTGATTTTTATCTGCAACATTACTGGGGGAGGGACTTCCCCTCACTCTTTGCAAATACAGTCACCCAAAAAGGATAAGTGCTCACTCACCTCTGCCCCCTCCCCAACTGCCTGGACGGGTGGAGGCCTCCCTCAGCACACGTGAGCACGGACCATGAGGAGCATGAACGTGACCATGTGTAGGTGACACTGCTCTCTACACGTGTCCACTTAGAGGGCTGTTAGCACCACAGGAGAAGATGGACTTTCTGTGGCTTACTCCACAGTGAAGACCTGCTAGAGTGGCTCACATCACTAACTGAGGCTGTTACTTCTGAGCAGGGTGATGGAGTTTCAATTAAAGGCCATGATGGCAGCAGTAACGGGAATGCAGGCAATTTAGGCCCAATTACAAAATCTTGGAAAACACCTTATTTATCTGCCCAAAAGGTAGAACTTTCAATTGCTAACTGATTTTTCTGAGCCTTTAAATATTATGTCTGATTCTGCTTATGTTTTTCACGTTGTTTGTCATATAGAATCAGCTCAAATATCTCCAGCTTCTGAATTACAAGTTCTTTTCCTACAATTACAAAAAACTCTTCATGAATGATCGAATCCAATCTACATTACTCATATTCACTCCCATTCTCAACTTCTTGGCCCTATGGCTTCACAAAATGATTTAGTAGATAAACTTATTTCTCATACAGGATCTACTGCTGATTTTCAAAAACTAACACATACTAATGCTTCTGGCTTATGTCATAAATCTCCCCACTTAACAGTAAAAGAAAGTAAGAGGATTGTTAGACAATGTCCTACTTGTGGACCCATAAATGCCCCCACTTTCTCTCCAGAAACTAATCCCCATGGAGAACATCCTAATGAAATTTGGCAAATGGATGTTACACATGTGCCCTCTTTTGGCCATCTTCAGTGTGTACATGTCACAGTAGACACATATTCTAATTTTATTTGGGCGAATGCTCAAGCTGGCGAAAAGGCCTCACATGTATGTTCTCATTTATTACATTGTTTTGCTGTAATGGGCCTGCCAGCACAGCTAAAAACTGAAAATGGGCCTGCTTATCTTAGTCAATCTTTCCAAAAATTTTGTGGTGTCTGGAATATTAAATATGGTACAGGAATTCCATATAACCCCCAAGGACAAGCGATAGTAGAAAAAGTAATCACTTATTAAAATTAATGTTGCAAAAACAAAAAGGGGGAGATGGAGGAGAATCTGCTAAAGACAAATTATCTAAAGCATTGCTTACCTTACATTTTCTTAATAGACAACAAATTTCTAAAACCACAGCAGCAGAAAGACATTGGGAGTTTGAAAAAAGGAATGAAAATGAAAAATGTGGACAACCAATATATTAGAAAAATGAAACAACCAATAAATGGGAGAAAGGAGAGATAAAATTTTGGGGCTGAGGTTTTGCTCTTATCATTACAGAAACAGGAGAAGAGCAGTGGATCCCCTCCAGAAGAATCAAGCCTAGAGTTGAATTTGCTGCCAAAACTTAAACAATGGACATGGTAGTTTTACATTGAATTAATTATAGGTAAAGTATTAGGTCAAGGTAAGATACCATAGCATAATTACACTTATTGGGCATACATAACCAACCCACCTCTTCTAGAGCTGTTAACTTGGAGCGATGAGTCTTACCCAATTTATCTTAATCAATCTCTCCATTTTCCAGGACCTATAAATATATGACCACCCTTAAAGCCAAAAGAAGAAGGGAAACATAGAAAATTTAACTTTATCTTTTATAGACTGCCCTATTTGTATTTGATATGGTTCTGTATGCATGCAACCTAAAAATCGCAATATAGTTTTAACAGACAAAACTCAAACTCAAACTTATGTTCTCATTTTCCCTTCTTTGCCATATAAACTAGAAAATATGGTAAATCTTACATGTCACTCTCACAACAAACTACTTAATGACAAATGGCATATTTGTCATGGGCTTACAGAGGTTGTGTTGTTTAATGATTCCTATGGAATTATAAAGGATTGGGCCTTTCTAGGGATACCAAAACCTATTTAAAACACAACCATATCTTGGTTCATTAATAACTCAACCATAATCACAAATGATAGTAATCCTTATTTCCGGAATTTTGGTAATACAGCATTTATTAACAGCTCAATTATTTGAAAAAATCAAGGAAGATATATCCCATAACCATGGGACACTAAACAACAAAACTCAAAGTTATTTGTGGAAATTATTTTTGGGAACTGGTCCAATTTTTAAATGGCAAGGCAGCAAAACTAATATTACTATTTTAAAAAGATAATCAACTCAATTTCTTACAGTATGCGTAAGAGATCATACAGTTTTATCATTGGAAAAGTAACTTTTGGTGAAAGGAACACTAATTGCTCCTTAATTACATGTCTTAAGAATTCATACTTGCAGGAAAATCAAACTTTTTATAGCAAGAAGAAGAAAAGGACTATGGTTACCGGTTCGGATGACCAGACATTGGCAGTAGTCTCCAGAATCCCAGTTGCTGTGGCACTTCCTCAAACATTATTTAAAAAGAACTAAAAGACTGATTGGACTTTTAATAGCAAGAATTTTGGGACTGATTGGCATCATAACCACTGCAGCTGTCACTGGCACAGCCCTCTATCAAGGAGTCCAGAATCAACAATATGTTAAGGACTGGCATAAAAATGCAAGTGAGATGTGGCATAGCCAGTCTCATATTGATATGGAATTGAGTAATCATACGAATGATCTTGAAACACCTATTATACATTCGGGTAATCAAATTTATAATTTAAACTTGTTAAGAGCTCTTAAGTGTGATTGGAATGAAAGTTCTTTTTGTATTACTACTTTGGCTTATAATAATAGTGAACATGATTGGAAGGAAGTGAAAATCATTTAATTGGATATAAGCATAATATTTTTTTAGATATTTTAGAATTGCAAAACAAGGCATTGAGCATGTATCAAAACAAATAGAAAGAAACCACTGGTGCAGCCATTTCACTGGTGGAAACAAAAAACAGTTCAAATATCATTTTGGATTGGATTAGAAATTATTGTTATATGCATTTCAATTGTTTGTATTGTCAAGAGTAGAGTAATAACATATATTGATAGAAAAAATGAACAATTGGACCAGATAAAAGCATTTATGTTAAGAAACATGGCTATGAAAAACTAATTTTGCAGAAAGATTCTACTAATAACCCCTTGATCTTAATACTAATTATCTGCACAAAAAAAATATTCATTTAAGGAACCTGAAGAAGCATAAATATTAATGAAATTGCCTTCCATGTAAGAGCTCAAAAGTTTGGCTGGTAGTAAATGATGGGTAAGATTCTCAGAGGAGGACAACCTAAGACAGGAACAGTCACAAGAGCCTATGGAAGAAGACAAGTGTGACAGGAAGTCACCTTGTATCACCGTATATACAGGTTCCTATGAGCTTTAACTAATAAAAAAAATGGTAAATGATTAGTTTCAATTAAATGCCATGACTATTGACAGAAAGCAGGTCACCTTGGAATGCAATAAAAAGCTCTCCAGTCTCCTGCTAATAGGAGCTGGTGGGGAAACATCCTGAGACAATGCCTGTAAATTGCAGAAATGTAAAGAGCTGAATCATTCTCCTCTAAGACTTGTTGATTTCAGCTCATGTGTAACTGTTAAGTATCTATTACCCTTGCACATGTGCACATGTATTGCTCAAAAACCAAATAAAAGCCATGCTCTATGAGGTGGCTGGGCTCTTCTCCCCATTACAGGAGAGTCCCCTGATCCCAGTTTTTATTCACTTTGTCTTATTCTTTCTTTCTCATCTGTGGCACCATTTTCACAAAACCAGTTCCTGAACATCAACAACAGGGCTTTCTCCTGGTCCTCCTTTGTACATCCACAACCTATAATGATAGTTTTCATTGGGGCACTAAGAGTTTGGTTCCCAAACAGAGCAGTCCTTCTCTGGCTTTGGGAACTGCAGTAAACCCATGTTACATTCCTATTTCTTCAGCTGTTCATCAGCTAGTTCCCATCCAACACCTCCACTATTTTCTGGGATTGAAGAGGTCTGCATCATTCTCAACTCTGTTCAAAATGTGTTGAAAATTTTATATTTAATTAGTCTGAGAAATATCTGGCATCTGCACCCTATGAGATTTTCTGCAAACATGGCACTATCTCACAACCTCACTTCTATTCTTGTCTGCCCTAGATCCCAGGACTTTCTGGGATTCCTGTACTATTTATTAGGCTCACTGGCCTAATGTTACTCATTCTGTTGATTTTATTGCTGTACCCAATGCTTTAATGTGAATTTTGACATTTCATTCCTGGCACCAACAGTTTTGATCTTGGTAGTGATCTTTCTTTAGCTGCCTCAAGATTGGAGAAGGTGAATGTACAACTGGAAGCAGGAGATCTGAGTTTGTGCCTGAGATTCCGGAGGGGTACAGTAAGAGAAGCCTCCTCAGAGGGTCAACTCTGGAGACCAAGAGAAGGAGGGAAGAGCAAAAGTAGAAGGAGCAGGAAGTTTCCTCTCTGTGCCCTGACAACACTGCTGCACCAGATTCCAGGTCCCATGATTTTATCTGCCCCTGCCCGCCTGGCCAACCACTTTCTGAGGCTGGTACATCATACTGGGGCACCTGTGACTTTAGACTACTCCCCAAACCATGTAACTCCCTGCCTGACTCCCTGTCTTTTAGGCCTTGCTGGCAAAGACCACTTCCTCCTCTGCCTTACCAGTACTCATTCCTGCCCAGTCTGGAGACACCCAAGGTTACAGGTGAATTCACTAGGCAGCAGTATCCCACTGCCATTTGGGAACAGTGCAACTCTCCAACACTGTATCCCTAACAGTTTGAGTTTGACAAGTGCTGCCAATGCAAAATACCCAAAATAATTTGTCTTTTATTGGAATTTATTAGGGTTAAACTTACAGTTCTGAGGCTGTCAAAATGTCCAAATCAAGACATCATCAAAAATGATATCTTAGTAAGGGTCAGCTGCTCCTGGACCACGGCCAAGGCAAAATGTTGGTCCTACCTGAATCCCTCTGCATTCTCTTCCAAACTCACTTTCTGAGCCCAGAAATGGGCTATCAGACACAATTGCTCACATCTCTCCTTTCTTCTGTGGCCTGGATGTCTTCAGCTTCAAGCTGCTCCATGACTCTAGCCTTTGGCCTATCCCTCAGCCACTCAGGGCTTCTGTGTCTCTCCACAGCTGTAGGAGATCCTGGAGCCATCTCCCATATGGCAGGGTAAACATGGCAGCAATTTTTCTCTTTGTGTTCTATGTATGTAAGAATTCAACACAATGATTGGGGTCTATCCTGGTGCCTGAAATCTAATCAGAGGCCCTTAACTAAATTAAAGCAATCTAGCAAAAAATGACTTAGTCAAAAGGTCCCTTATCTGAATCTAACAAAAATGTCCTACCTACAAAAGGCTTACACACACAGCAATGGGTCAGTAAGAACATACTTTTCTGGGGTCCACACAAGACTCAAATGAGGGCATTAACCCAGGGCACAGGGATAAGGAGGAATCTCCTAAGTCCACGAGTAATGGGAACTCATGAAGCAGTGGCTGTACTTTGGGTGAGGCCATCATTGAGCAAAATGGGGTGCCGACCACCATTAAACTGATCCCTAGAATGGTCCCAAGAAGAACTTAATATACTGTCCTTTCTCCACCAAATCTTAACTCCAAAATCTGGTGTGTAACTTGAGAAGTGTGCCATTATTCCCATCCCCAGAGCCAGAGCGCACAGATTTTGCCTGGGTAGTGGTGGGGGGCAGGAAGCAGGCTGTAAAACTGAAAGCCCATAACTTCTTCTCCAAAGAGCTGATTACATTTACAACAGAATGGAGAAATTCTACTCTAAGGATGCTCTCAAAAACAGTGGAGATCATCGAGGGCCTGAGATTTAATTCATCTCAATCCTTCAGGAAGAAGTGAAATACTTACATTTAAAGATGAGTAAAAACTAATAAAGTCACTACTTCTGGGAAGATGGCAGACTAGTAAGACACGGGAATCTCTTCTCCAGAAAAATAGCTAGAGAACAGAGAGACACCACCCCAAAATAGATCTTCTAGAGTTTACGACAGCCAGTGCCATCTGCACACCACCCAGAGGAGAGTGGAGCAAAGCAGGGAAATCACAATGACAGAACCAGAACCGAGAGTTGGAACCAGGGAAGCGGCTGTGGCTCAATCAGTAGGGCTCCCGTTTACCATATGGGAGGCCCCGGGTTCGGTTCCCAGGGCCTCCTGGTGAAGGCAAGCCCGCCCGCACGGTGTGGTTAGCTGACCCAGAGAGCACAAGCAGCAAGGGGGGGATAAATGAATAAATAAATAAAATCTTTAAAAAAAAAAAAAAAGAGAGAGTTGGAAACAGCAGTGGCTGCTGCTGCCAGCACCCTCCACCACACCCTTTAGAAATCTCGGGTATCTGGGCCTGTGACTACAGACAAAGTGGGCTTCAGGGATCTACCGCTCCCAGAAAGGGAAGACAGAGAAACATAGCCTTAGGCTGACTCAGGTTCTGACCCAAAAATTTGGGCTGCAGAGTCCCATGGACAATTCAACACAGCAGTTTGCCCTGGGAGCCTAGGAAGGCCTGGAGAAATCCGACTCTCACAACCTCCCTCTCTTCTAGCCTGGGCTAATTGCTGAGGGCTCCACAGGAGAGGGGAGAGAGAGCCTGGGGCTGACCCTGCTTTAGACTCACAGGTTTGGTGTGCCCTGTCCCAAGAGCCCTTCCAGTCTGGGTGGGGCTGTGCCATTGTTTGCCTTGGAGCTTGCAAGGGGCTAAAGATATACAGATCTCCCAATCTCCTCCACAACTAACAGGAACTGATTGTTGAGGATTCAGAGGGGAGAGTAAATATTTCCTAGCTGGGAAAATGGAGGGGGCTACCAGAGAAGACTGGAGAACTGTCCCATAAAGTTTGAATTACAAGGCTCTTAGCCCCCAGACAGGAAGTTCTACCACATTGATCTGGTCTGTGTCACACAAATACACTCTGACCAGGCATTGAATTGAGAGCTGCCAATGAGCGCCATCCCCTGGCAGACCAAGGAATTGCACATAAGAAAATTAATAAGTAGGAGAGGATTTTCCTGGCCTCTATAGCCTCCCTGCACAAGACCCTAGAAAATGAACCTACAACCAATTAATGGGTCCAGTGCCCAGTTTTGAACAACCAGCAGGACAATCCTAACAATCAAGGTTGAGCCAAAAAACAAAGAGCTGTGGTAAAGCACAGCTTCCTGCCACTAAAACCCTAGTAAAGAGAAAAAGATAGAGCATCTAATTAAAATACAGCCTAACCAGATGACTAAACACCAGCAAAAAATTAAGAGCCATATTATGAAATAGAAGACATGGCTCAAGAAAAGGAATACATCAAAGTCCCAGAAGAGCTGCAGAATTTGAGAGAGCTAATCAGTGAGATAAGTACAAATAACCAAAATCAAATTAATGAGATGAAATACAATATAGTTAAAGAAATAAATGACATCAAGAAGGCATTGAGTGAATGCAAAGAAGAATTTTAAATTCTGAACCAAAAAGTAATGGAGTTCATGGGAATGAAAGACACTATAGGTGAAGTCAAAAACATATTTCAGGCATACAACAGCAGACTCAAATTAAAAGAAGAAAGAATAAGTGATCCTGAAGATAGAGCAGGTTAAATTGAAGAGAGAAAAGAATAGAGAGAGAAAAGAATGGAAGAAATTAAGCAGGGGCTCAGAGAGTTGAGTGACAACACAAAACACAACAACATACATGTCATTGTACTTCGGGAAGGGGAAGAGAAAGGAAAAGGGGAAGAAAGAGTATTTGAGGAAATAATAGGTGAAAATTTCCCAACTCTCACAAAAGAAATGAACTTACATGTCCAAGAAGCACACCACATCGCAATGAGAATAAATCCAAATATACTTATGCCAAGACACATACTATTTGGAATGTCAAATGTGAAAGATAAAGAGAAAATTCTCAGAGCAGCAAGAGGGAAGCAAGCGATCACGTACAAAGGATGTCCAGTAAGACTTAGAGCAGATTTCTCTTCATAAACCATGGAGGTGAGAAGAGAGTGGTATGATACAATTAGGAAATTAAAAGAGAAAAACTGCCAGCCGAGAATTCTTTATCCAGCAAAACTCTCCTTCAAATATGGAGGTGAGTATAAAATATTCAAAAACAAACAGAAATTAAGAGATTTTGCAAAAAGGAATCCACCTTTGCAGGAAATATTAAAGGAGGCCTTAGAACCAGAACAAAAGGCAGGAGAGAGAAGCTTGGAGGAGATCATAGAAAAAAGAAAAGAGGATAACCAAAAGAGTAAAAAGAGACAAAATCAGGATGGCATATGAAAACCAAAGAATACAATGGAGGAAATAAATGGTACATTTTCAGTAATATCATTGAATGTGAATGGATTAAATTCCCCAATCAAATGATACAGGCTGACAGAATGGACTAAAAACATGAGCCATCCATCTGATGCTTACAAGAAACTCACCTCAGACCCAGGGATACAAACCGGCTGAAAGTACAAGGTTGGAAAAAGATACTCCACGTGAATAGTAAACAGAAAAGAGTAGGGGTAGCTATACTAATATCAGACAAAACAGACTTTAAATGCAAAAAAAAGTGATAAGAGATATGGAAGGCCACTAAATATTAATAAAAGGGATGACCCCCCAGGAATATAGAAGAGTCATAAATATCTATGCACCTAACCAGGGTGCCCCAAAATATATGAGCCAAACTCTGGCAAAACTGAAGGGAGAAATAGACATTTCTACAATAATCGTCAGAGACTTCAACACCCCTCTCACATCATTAAATAGAGCAACTAGACAGAAGATCAACAAGGAAACAGAGAACTTGAACAATATGAGGAACAAGTTAGACCTAACAGATATATACAGAACACTGCATCCAAACTCAGCAGGTTATACATTCTTCTCAAGTGCCCATGGATCTTTCTCCAGGATAGACCACATGTGAGGTCATAATTCAGCTCTCAATAAAAATAAAATGATTGAAATTATACAAAGCATCTTCTCAGATCATAATGGAATGAAACTAGAAATCAATAACTGACAGGAAAAAAGTAAATTTGCAAAGGTGTGGAGAAGGAACAACACACTCCTAAATATTCGGTGGGTGAAACAAGACATTGCAAGGGAAATCAGTAAATATACTGGGACAAAAGAAAATGAGAATACAACATATCAAAACTTACGGGATACAACGAAGGCAGCCTTGAGAGGGAAATTCATTGCCCTAAATGCCTATATTAAAAAACAAGAAAGAGCTAAACTCAAAGATTTAACTGAACAACTAAAGAGACTAGAAAAAGAACAGCAAACCAATCTAAAAGCAAGCAGAAGGAAAGAAATAATAAAGATTTGAGCAGAAATAAATGAAATTGAGAACAGAAAAGAAATAGAGAAAATCAACAAAACCAAAAGCTTGTTCTTTGAGAAGATCAATAAAATTGACAAATCCCTTGCTAAACTAACAAAGACAAAAAGAGAGAAGATGGAAAAAAACACAATCAGAAATGAAAGGGGGAAATTACAAATGACCTCACATAAATAAAAAGAATCATAAGAGGACATTATGAAAAACTATGTGCCAAAAACTAGACAACCTAGATGAAATGGACAAATATCTAGAAACACTTAACCAACCTTCACTGATGCTACAAAAAATACAAGAACTTAACAAACCAATCACAATTAAGGAGATTGAATCTATCATCAAAAATCTCCCAGGAAAAAAAGTCCATGATCAGATAGCTTCACAGGTGAATTATAACAAGCATTTCAAAAAGATTTAACACCAATCCTGTTTAAACTCTTCCAAAAAATTGAAGAGGAGGGAAAATTACCCAACACATTTTATGAAGCCAACATCACCCTAATACCAAAGCCAGATAAAGATTACACAAGAAAAGCAAATTACAGAAAAATCTCTCTAATGAACATAGACGCAAAAATTCTCAACAAAATACTTGCAAATCCAATCCAACAGCATATCAAAGACTTATACATCATGACCAAGTGCGATTTATTCCTGGCATGCAAGGCTGGTTCAACATAAGAAAATCAATCAATGTAATACACCACATTAACAAATTGAAAGAAAAAACCACATGACCATTTCAATAGGTGCAGAAAAGTCATTCTACAAAATCCAACATCATTTTTGGATAAAAATACTACAAAAGATAGGACTAAAATGAAAATTACCCAATATGATAAAAGGTGTATATGAAAAAACCCACAGCCAACATCATACACAATGGGGAATGGTTGAAAACTTTCCCTCTAATATTGGGAACAAGACAAGGATGCCCACTGTCACCATTGTTATTCAACATTGTACTAGAACTTCTAGCTAGAGCAATTATACAAGACAAAAAAATTAAAGGCATCCAAATAGGAAAAGAGGAAGTAAAATTCACTGTTTGCAGACGACATGATCCTGTACTTAGAAAATCCTGAAGTATCCACGACAATGATACTTGAACTAATAAATGAGTTCAGCAAAGTGGCAGGATACAAAACAACACGCAAAAATCGGTAATATTTTTGCACACTAGTACTGAACAACCTGAGGAGGGAATCAGGAGGAAAATTCCATTTTCAATAGCAACAAAAAGACTCAAATACCTAGGAGTTAATTTAACCAAAAAAGTACAGGACCTATATGCAGGAAACTACAAAACAATGCTGAAGGAAATGATAAAAGACCTAAACAAATGGAAAGACATTCCGTGTTCATGGTTTGGAAGAATAAATATCCTGAAAATGTCAATCTTGCCCAAACTCATTTACAGATTCCATGCAATACCAATCAAGATCACAACAGTTTACTTTACAGAATTAGAGAAGACAACTACCAAATTCATCTGGAAGGGTAAGTACTCCTGAATTGCCAAAAGCATTCTAAAAATGAGGAGCAATGTGGGAGGAATTTCACTGCCTGACCTTGAAACATATTACAAGTGGGATTTATTCCTGGCATGCAAGGCTGCTTCAACATAAGAAGTTACAGTGGTCAAAACAGCACGATACAAGCATAAAGATAGCATAAAGATAGACACATAGATCAGTGGAATAGAATGGAGAACCCAGAAATATATTCTCACCTATACAGTCAACTGATTTTTGATGAACCTACCAAGCCCACGATAATGGGATAAAACCATCTCTTCAACAAATGGTGTTGGGAGAACTGGATAGCTATAACCAAAAGAATAAAGAGCACCCTTATCTCACCCCCTAATCAAGAATCAACTCAAAAAGAGTCAAAGATCTAAATATAAAAGCCAGGACCATAAAACTACTAGAAGGAAATGTAGGGAAACATCTTCAAGACCTTGTAGTAGGTGGTGGTTTCTTGGACTTTACACCCAAAGCACATGCATCAAAAGAAAAAATAGATAAATGGGACCTCCTCAAAATTTAACACTTGTGTACCTCACAGGACTTTGTCAGAAAGGTGAAAAGACAGCCAACTCAATGGGAAAAAATATTTGGAAATCACATAACTGATAAGGGTTTACTATCCAGGATATATAAAGAGATGTTACAAGTCAACAATAAAAAGACAAATGACCCAATTAAAAAATGGGCAAAGGACTTGAATAGACATTTCTCCAAAAAAGAAATACAAATGGCAAAAAAAATATGAAGAAATGCTCAAATCACTCATGATTAGGGAAATGCAAATCAAAACTACAATGAGATACCATTTCACACCTATCAGAATGGCCACTATTAAAAAGACAGAGAACTACAAGAGTTGGAGAGGATGTGGAGAGATAGGAACACTTCTTCACTGTTGGTGGTAATGTAGAATGATACACCCACTCTGGAGGACTGTTGGCAGTTCCCAAAGAAGTTGAATGTAGACTTGCCCTGGGTCACTGCAATACCACTACTGGGTATATACCCAGAATACCTGAGAGCAGTGACACTAACAGACATCTGCACACCAATGTTCATAACAACATCATTAACCATTGTCAAAAGTTGGAATCATCCAAGGTGTCCATCAACAGATGAACGGATAAACAAATTGTGGTCTATTCACATGATGGAATATTATGCAGGTGTAAGAAGAAATGAAGTCGTAAAGCATATGGCAACATGGATTAACCTGAAGGACATTATTTTGAGTGAAGCAAGCCAGACTAAAAAGGACAAATACTGTATGAATGCATTACTATGAACCAAATATATTGTGTAACATCTTTTTGATCCAAAAAAAATTTTTATATATATCCATTACATTTAATGGAGAAATGTATATATTTATTAATTTGTGTTTTCTTTTTAGTTTTTAATTATTTATATTTTCAATTATTAAATGTAGAAATAAAGTTTCAAAAAAATAAAAATAAAAAAATAGATCAAAAGCAACAACAACAAAAACTAATAAGTTTGTTAGCAGCAACTCACTTTAAAAGAAATGTAAAAGAACATTCTTCAGGCAGAAAGAAAATAATCTCAGAAGGCTCAAGTTTCAGGATGGATTGAAGAACAATATCTGTTAATTAAATTCATATATCTAAATGACTATTGAATGGATAAATTAATAATGATAACTGTGACCTAGGACATCAATAAAGCATTAAAATACACCATAAAATAATATGTAGCATAAGATGGCAAATGGATATGTAGCAGTTTGATATCATTATGAATTCCAAAAAGATATTGGATTATGCTTGTAAACTGGTCTGTTAATCTGGCATGATTAAGTTATGGTAAGGGCATTGACTGGGCCACAGTCAGTAGCGCATTGAGTCCCACCCCTCTATGGGTGGGGTCTGAAACATAAAAACACATGACAAAGGACACAACTGGAGTAGTTTTGATGTTGGAGTTCTGATGAGCAAGGACAGAAGGCCCTGGTGAAAAGAGACAAGCCATTCACCTGACAGTTTCAAATAAGTTGTTTGGCCAGTCAATAATAATTAATAAGTGCAGATTTGGAAAGACAAGCAAAACTGATATAATTTTCCCTGGAAAACTTTAAAGAATATTAAATAGTGCATCTCTTCCAAATAAATAGAATTTAAGAAATTGAACAAAAATAGTTAGTACAAAACCAAGTATTCCGTGTAATATTTTGGGTAATCTAAGCACCTCTTGAAATATATGTATATATATATATATAAACAACATTTTTGTAAGCAAATACACATATATGCATATATATTTATATATCATTTTGCAAATGTTTGTATGTATTGTGAGAATTTTGATTTTTACCCATAAAAAAAATCTAAAAAAAAAAAAAACCCAAGTATATTCTGTTGTTCACATATGGTATTCTGTTGTTCACATACGGTGATTCTAGCAATGGAAGAAATTATAACAATGAGGTGGAGCCAGTGGCCACTAGACATTTTTGGGGCAGGGAGGGGATGAGCAGTTGAAATACAGGGGCTTCTTTGGGATTTGGAGGTTGTCCTGAGTACCTTTGTGGCACCGGATGTAGGCCATTTTAAAATAGCACATACCACTAAGAACTGTGTGGGAGAGAGTGTTGTCTACGGGGTGAACTGTGGTCTATGGTTGGTGGCAAGGCTCCACGATGTGTAAGTCCATTGAGGGTGGTGGGCCACACTTGTGGGAGATGTTTGTGTGTGATGTGGTGGGAGGTGTGGGAGGTGGGCAACATGGGAATCCCAGTGGGTTCCGTGTAATATTTTGGGTATCTAAGCACCTCTTAAAATATATTTATATATATACATAAATAACATTTTTATAAGCAAATACACATATATGCATATACATTTATATATTATTTTGCAAATGTTGGTATGTATTGTGAAAATTTTGATTTTTACCCACAATAAAAAAAAAACAAAACAAGTATTCATGATTTCATGTGTTGCCATGTTGGCCTTTGTTCTGGGGCAACCTTACTCATGCATCTTTGGAAGCTGCACCTTTCTTCTCCTTCAGAAGACTGACAGTTCCAGGGTTGATTTATGTGCTGTTGTTTTGTCCTGATGATAAATCAAGTTCTGTATCACTTCCCCATTTCCTAGTTATGAAGTCACCAAACTGGATATGTTGCTCATTTGAAACAGGAAGAGCCATGAATGATAGAACAAATAAAAAGGAGATATTATTGCACTTCGCCAATTGGACGCTTAGATGATTGATATTGGATATTTCCTCTTTTCTAATGAACACATTCAATGCTATAAATTTCCCTCTAATCACTGCTTTTGCTGCATCCCACAAACTATGAAGAAGCATAAGACATTAAGAAGTATAAAGAACCACATAACAAAAGGCTTTTGAGTGAAGCTATATCCACTTTCAGAACAGAATAGACTTAAGATGAATGCAGAGAATGTAAGAAAGTTGGGAAAATATTTTCTCTGACTGCAAACATTTTTACCTTAATATAACACTTCTATGAATGTAACTTCAATGTAAAGGAATTTCCATTATGCCTACCTAAACATGAGTCAATCTATGTAAGGAGAAAAGAATGAAAGCAATGAGTTTTACCAGTTTGCTTTTATAGGGTAGTCTTCCCCTTTAAGTGTAATGAGTGTGATGTTTTGTTGGAAATTCAACCTCATGAGATACCTGAGAATTAATCCTTCAGAGAAACCATTTGGGATTTCATGAATTTCAGAATGTTAGAGTCACATCAAAGAAATACGCAGGAGTAAAACCCTGTGTATGAATGGAATATTGGAAATTCTTCAGCCAGGCATTAAATCTCATTGAGCATGAAATATGCACGCATTAGTTAGTGTTGTAATGAACATAGGAATGTTTCCATCTGAAATAAAGCCTCATAGAATATGAGAAAATTCAAACTAGAGAGAAACCATATGAGTGTCCTGAATGTAGTCTGCTCTTTACATTCATTTTTTACTCTTCATTTTAAAAGTCTTACAGGGGAACAAGCATAGAAATATAATACATGTGGGAAAAATTTCAACTTGACAGAAAACCTCTATTCATCAGCATATTCTTACTGAAGAGAAATCATATATTTGTGGGAAAGCTTTAATTCAAATGTCAAACCTCAGACACTAGCGATTTCCTCTTGAAATTTACCCTATGCATGTAAGGCATGTGAGAAACCCTTTAGGTACAAATCATATATCACAGAACATGAAAAAACTCATAGTGGACAGGAAAAAAATGAATGTAAAGAATGCAGAAAATCCTTCAGCAAAAAGCAATTGTTCATTAAACATCAGAGCATTCATTCTGGAGAACAACCCTCTTTATGCAATGAATGTGGAAAAGCCTTCAAACAGAAGGAAAACATCATTAAACATCTGAGAATTCATACTGGAGAGAAACCCTTTGAATGTGATGGATGTGGGAAAGGCTTTCATTCAGAAATCAAGCCTCATTACACACCAGGGAAGACAAACTGGATAGAAACCATATATATGTAAGGAGTGTAGGAAAGCCTTCAGAAGCAAACCAAATCTCACTGACCATGAGAAAATTCATACTGGATAGAAACACTATATATGTAAGGAACCGTGGAATGTCCTTCAGTCAGAGGCAGTATCTCAAACATTACAACATTCATACTTGAGAGAAACCCCGTGAATGTAATGAATGTGAATCTCCAAAGAATCTCCACTTCCAGTCGGTGCAACTTTTTGCCAATCTTCTAAGGAAGTGGCTGTGACTGCGCAATTCAGGATGTCTTTCTCCTCTTGGAAAAGTGCATTTGCAGTTTGTTCTGAGATCTGCTCCTCCCACATCTTCTTCCACACTCATCTGTGTTCAATTTCTTACCACTAATTTGTGCATCATAACTTGAGATTTCTCTTAATTTATGTAAAGATGGAATTTCCACTTATTTCAAATTATCCTCATTGTTTTCACTGGTTCTTCAATCCCTTACATTCTGGTTAAGCCTTTTAAAAATTACCATTTTAAAAATAATGCTTCCCACTTTTGTAGCATTTTCTTATAAGGAACCCCAGCCATTGCTTTTGTTTTCAGTTTCTTCACCTGATTCTGATGTGGATTCTAGTATAACAGCCACTGAACTACAGTGGCCTGCTTTCTACTTAACTCCAAATTTTCTTGTAGTTTTAAAAGAAATGATCCTTTCATAATTAGATGATATACTTCTAATCTCAAGTATTTTAAGAAAGTAGAAATTTTATTTATATTCTTAACCTGTACTCCAATATATTTCTCATATGTCATAGGGTGTGAAATGGATGAAACTAGAGAATGCATGTATTTAAAATAGAAATTTGTACCCCAAAAATCTGCCAATGTAGATAAATCTGAGAAAGGAGGAATGGGGGTTGAGGCTAGAAAAGGGATTTGACTGTGTGCCATAATAGACATAAATTATTTTTATACTCTTTGCATGGATAATTTGGTTATAATTTAATTGAAATTATGAAAATACTACACAATGAAATCATACAAAGTGTTTGATTTGAACATATTGATTTTTATCTGCAACATTACTGGGGGAGCACTTCCCCTCACGTTTGCAAATACTGTCTCCCATAAAGGAAACGTGCTAACTCCCCTTGGGCCCCTCCCCAGCTGACTGAGTGGTTGGAGGCCTCCCTCAGGAAGAGTGAGCACGGAGCACAAGGAGCATAGACAGGACCATGTGAAGTCCACACTGCTCTCTACACGTGTCTACACGAAGGCTGTTAGCACCACAGGAGAAGAAGTACTTCCTGCTGCTTACAGCCCAGTGAAGACAAGCTAGAGTGACACAAATCACTAAGTGAGGCTGTGAGTGCTAAGCAGGGCTTTCTCCCTGTTCTCCTTTGCAGATCGAGAACCTATGATGGTGGTTTTCATTGGGGCTCTGAGAGATTGTTTCCCAAACAGGGCACTACCTCTCTGGTTTGAGGGAACTGCAGTGAACACAGGTTACATTCCAGCTTCTTCAGGTGTTCGTCAGTTTCTACCTATCTGACCCCTCCATTCACTTCTGGGATTAAAGAGGTCTGCATCATTTTCAGCTCATTTCAAAATGTGTTGAAATTTTTATATTTAATTAGTCTGAGAAATATCTGGCATCTGCACCCTCTGAGGTTTTTCTGGAAACATGGCACTATCTCACAACTTCACTTCTCTTCTTGTCAGCCCTTGGTCCCAGGACTTTCTGGGATTCCTGTACTATTCATGAGGGTCACTGGCATAATATTGCTGATTCTCGTGATGTTATTGCTGTAGCCAATGATGCAATGTGAATTTTGACATTTCCTTCCTGACACCAACAGGTTTCATCTTGGCATTGTACTTTCTATAGCTGCCCCAAGATTGGACAAGATGAATGTCGAACTGGAAGCAGGAGACCTGAGTCTGTGCCTGAGACCCAGGAGAGGTACAGTAAGAACAGCCTCCTCAGAAGGTCAGCACTGGAAGCCAAGGGAAGGAGGGAAGGGCAAAAGGAGCAGGAGCAGGAAGTCTCCTCTCTGTGCCCTGACACCTGTGCTGCAGCAGACCCCAGATCCCATGCTTTTATTTGCCCCTGCCCACCTGGCCAACCCCTGCCTGAGGGAGGTACATCAAACTGGGGCATCTGTGACTTTAGTTTAGCCCCAAAACCATGTGAATCCCCTGCCTGACTCCCTGTCTTGTAGGCCCTGCTGGCCAAGAGCACTTCCCCCTCCATCTTTCCAGTACTCATTCCCACCTAGTCTGGAGATACCCACAGTTTACAGGTGAATTCACTGGGCAGCAGCATCACAATGCCATTTGGGAACAGGGCACTTCTCCAACCCTGTGTCCCCAGCTGTTTGAGTTTGCTAAGCATTTCCATAACAAAATACCGGAAATAGTTTGGCTTTTATTGTAATTTATTAGGGTTAAAGCTTACAGTTCTGAGACTGTGAAAATGTCCAAACCAAGGCATCATCAAAAATGCTGTCTTAGCATAGGTCTGCTGTTCCTGGGCTCCAGCCAGGACAAAATGTTGGGCCTGCCTGTCTCTCTCTGCCTTCTCCTCCAAACTCACTTTCTCCCTGATATAAGCAGTAGGCCATCAGACACAGTTGCTCACACATCTCCCTTCTCCTCCTGCCTGGATGACATCAGCTTCAAGCAGCTCCATAAATCCAGCCTCTGGCATCTCCCTCAGCCTCTCAGTGTTTCTGTGTCTCTCCACAGCTCTAGGATATCCTGGAACCAACTCCCACATGGCAGGGTAAACATGGCAGCTCTCTTTCTCTGTGTGTTCCATGTATGTAGGACTTCAGCACAATGATTGTGGTCCAAGCTGGGGCATGAAATCTAATAAGAGGACTTAATTAAATTAAAGCAATCTAACTAAAAGTGACCTAATCAAAAGGTCCCTTATCTGAATCTAACCAAAATGTCCCACAAACAAAAGGCTTACACACAAAGCAATGGATAGGTAAGAATATACATTCTAGGTGCACACAAGACACAAACGAGGGCATCCAAGGGATCAGGAGGGGTTTTCTCAGTCTAGGAGAAATGGGAACTCATGAAGCAGTGGCTGTATTTTGGGTGTGGCCTTCATTGAGCAAAATGGTGTGCTGACCACCATTGCACTGGCCCCTAGAATGGACACAAGAAGAATTCGATATACTGTACTTTCTCCACCAAATCTTAGCTCCAAGATCAGGTGTGTAACTCAGAGAGGTGTGCCATTATTCCCATCTCCAGAGCCAGAGCACACAGATTTTGCCTGGGGGGTGGGCGAGCAGAAAGCAGGCTGTAAAACCAAATGCCCCAAATTTCTTCTCCAAAAAACTGATGACATTTACAACAGAATGGAGAAATTCCAGCCTAAAGTTGCTCTTAAAAGCAGTGGAGTTCATAGAGGGACTGAGATTTAATTCATCTCAATCCTTCAGTAATAGGTGAAATAAATACTTTTACAGATGAGTAAAAACTAATGAAGTTTGCTAGCAGCAACTCACTTTAAAAGAAATGTAAAGAATATTCTTCAGCCATAAAGAGAATAATCTCAGAAGATTTAAGATTCAGGATGGATTGAATAACAATATCTGTTAATTAAATTCATATATCCAAATGACTACTGAATGGATAAAGAAATATTGATATCCATGGCCTGGGACATCAATAAAGGGTTAAAATACAACATAAAATAATATATAGCATAACATGTGTAAATGGATATATAGCAGTTGGATATCATTATGAATTCCAAAAATAGATATTGGATTATACTTGTAAACTGGATTGTTAATCTGGGCATGATTAAGTTATAAGGGCATTGACAAGGCCACAGTCGATAGGGTGTTGAATCCCGCCCTTTGGTGGCTGGGGTCTCAAACATAAAAACACATGGCAAAGGACAGAGCTAGAGTAGTTTTTGATGTTGGAGTTCTGATGAGCTAGGACAGGAGGCCCAGGGGAAAAGAGACAAGCCATTCACCTGACAGTTCACAGCTGGAATTGTGGAGAGAAGCAAAGCTTAGAGAGCCTCACAGTCTTCACCTGATCTTGTGGAGGAAACTGAAGAGCTATGCCCAGAGAGAAATGCAGACCTGGGAAGAGAGGAACCCAAGAAGCCTGAACTCTGGCAAATGTCGGCAGCTGTCTTGCTCCAAGACGGGATAACAGACTTTGGGGAAGGAAGAAACTTATGCTTTATGGCCTGGTAACTGTAAGCTTCTACCCTAAATAAATACCCTTTATAAAGACCCACATATTTCTGGCATTTTGCATTAGCACCCATTTGGCTAACTAATACAGAATATAAAATGTTTTAAAATACATTATTTAGGAAGTCAATAACAAATAATAATTTCAGACCTGGAAAGGCAAGCAAAAGTGTCATAATTTTCCCAGTAAACTTTAAAGAATATAAAATAGTGCATCTCATCCAAATAAATAGAAGAAAAAGAAATTGAACAAAAATAGTCAGACCAAAACAAAATATTGAGGATTTCCTGGGTTGCCATTTAGGGCATTGTTCTGGCACCACCTTACTCATGCATCTTTGGAAGCTGCACTTTCTTATCATTGAAAAGCCCGAAGGTTCAAGGGTTGATTCATGGGATGTTGTTTTATCGCCATTATAAACCAAGTGCTGTATCACTTCCCCATTTCCTAGTTATGAAGTCACCAAACTGGATGTGATGTTCATTTGAAGCAAGAAGAGACATGAATGATAGAACAAATAAAAAGGAGATATTGTTGTGCTTCCCGAATAGGATGCTTAGATGACTGATATTGGATCTTTCCTCTTTTCTAATGAATGCATTCAATGCTATAAATTTCCCTCTAAGCACTGCTTTTGCTGCATCACACAAACTATGAAGAAGCATAGGACATTAAAAAGCAGAAACAACCGCATAACAAAAGGCTTGTGAGTGAAGCTATATCCACTTCCACAAGAGTACAGACATAAGATGAAGGCAGAGAATGTAAGAAAGTTGGGAAAATACTTTCTCTGACCACGATCATTATTTCCTCAAAATAACACTTCTATGAATGTAAATTCACTTTGAAGCAATTTGCATCATGCTTACCTAAGCATGAGGGAATCTATGTAAGGAAAAAAGAATTAAGATGATGAGTTTTGCCAGTTTGCCCCACATGGTAGTCCTCCCCTTGAAGTGTAATGAGTGTGAAGTTTGCTTGGAAACTCAACCTCATGAGATACTTGAGAATTAATCCTTCAGAGAAACCATTTAGGATTTCATGTATTTGGGAAGGCTAGATTCAAAACAAAGAAACATGCAGGATTAAAACACTGTATATGTAAGGAATATTGGAAATCCTCAGCCAGGCATTAAATCTCATTGAGGATGAAATATTTATACATTAGTTAGTAATGTAATGAAAATGGGCATGCATCCATCTGAAACAAAACTCATGGTATATGAGAAAATTCAAACTTGTGGGAGATGTTTGTGTGGGATGTGGTGGGAGGTGTGGGAGGTGGGCAACATGGGAATCCCAGTGGGTTCTGTGTAATATTTTGGGTAATCTAAGCACCTCTTATATATATATATAAATAACATTTTTGTAAGCAAATACCCATATATGCATATATATTTATATATCATTTTGCAAATGTTTGTATGTATTGTGAGAATTTTGATTTTTACCCACAATAAAAATAAATAAAAAAAAAAAAAAACTAGAGAGAAACCATATGAGTGTCCTGAATGTAGTCTGCTCTTTACAGTCATTTTTTTACTCCTCATTTTAAAAGCCATACAGGGGAACAAGCATAGAAATGTAATATATGTGAGAAAATTTTCAACCTGAAAGTAAACCTCTTTATTCATCAGAAAATTCTTGCTGAAGAGAAATCATATATATGTGGGAAAGTTTTAATTCAAATGTCAAATCTCAGATACAAGAGATTTCCTAATGGAAAGACCCCTATGCATGTAAGACATGTGAAAAACACTTTTGGTACGTACAAATCATATGTCACCGAAAATGAAAAAACTCATAGGGGACAGAAAAAAAATGAATGTAAAGAATGCAGAAGAGCTTTCAGCCAAAAGCAGTACTTCTTTAAACATCATAGCATTCATTCTGGAGAAAAACCCTCTATATCCAATGAATGTGGAAAAACTTTCAACCAGAAGAAATACGTCATTAACCATCTGAGAATCCACACTGGAGAGAAAGCCTATGAATGTGATGGATGTGGGAAAGCTTTCATTCAGAAATCAAGCCTCATTACACACCAGATGTAACTGTTGGGGAATTTGATGCAATTATGAATTTCAAAAATATAATTGGATCATTCTTGTAATTTGATCTTTTTATCTGGGGATGATTGGGGTGTTGACTGGGTCATGTTATTAGGGCATTGAGCCCCACCCCTTAGTGGGTGGGGGAATTGAATATAAAAGACATTGCAATGGGCAGTTGAAGCAGTTTTTTTTTTTTTTTTTTTTTTTTGAGAAGCAGTTTTGTTGTTGGAGAAGAGGCCCCAGAAGAAGAGAAGTGAGCCGTTTACCTCATAATCTACAGATGACCTTGTGGAGGAACCAGAAGAGCTAATCACAAAGAGAAATGCAGCCCTGGCAAAAGAGAAACACAAGAAGCCTGAACCCGTGCAAACATCGGCAGCTGTCTTGTTCCAACACGTGGCAATGAACTTAATGCTTTATGGCCTGGTATCTGTGGACTTCTACCCCAAATAAATACCCTTTATAAAGACTGACCCATTTTTTGTATTTCACATTAGCACCCATTTGGCTGACTAATATAGAATTTGGTACTGAGGAGTGGAGAAGTGCTTTTGCTTATACTAAAATGTTGGAATGGGTTATCCTTTGGAGGAATTGGGAAAGGCTTGATGGAAAAGGCCTAGATCACATTGAAGAGAGTGTGGATAGTCATATGGATGCTAAAGAGACTTTCTATGATGCCTTAGAAGTAAATGATGAAACTATTATTGGAAACTGGAGGAAAGGCGATCCATGTTTTAAAGTTGCAGAGAACTTAGCAAGATTAACTCCTGGTGTTATATTGAAGACAGAATTTGAAAATGGTGAACTGGAGCATTTGGCTGAAGGACTTTCCAAGGTAAACTCGGAGAATGTGGTTTGGCTTCGCCTTGCAGCTTATAGTAAAACACTAGATGAGTGAAATACAATAAGTACTGAACTTTTGGACACAAAGAAAACAGAAACTGATCCTGGAATTTCCAACTTTCTGGAAATCAAATTCCCAGATGAGAATGCCCCATTTGAAGATTTTACTAAACTTGGAACTTGTAAATCAGAATTGAAGATGCAGTTATCTAGGAAAGACTTGTGGAAAGTCTTACTGTCTGCTGGCTCAGACCCCTGCTTCCTGCATGCTAAACCAACAAAGATTTTGAGAGAGCTGTATGAACCAAACCACTGTCAGCTTGGACAAAGAGAACATGGAAAGGAGAGGTTGAAGGAGAATCAGCTTTAAGAAGAAAACCATGGATGCAGAGATCTGGACTTAAGACATCTTGGGCCAAGAGAGGAGCCCCACCCATGTGAACAGAGAGGGTGAGTTTGCCCCTGCATTTGAAGAGAGTGGATGTTCCTACCCAATGTTCTGAGAAAGTTTTGATGCCCCATGGTGCAGAGAGTGTGAGGTTTCCCCAGCAGTTGAAGAGGGTGGATGTCCCCACCTGATGTTCTGGAGAGTTTTGCCATCTCAGGGTGCAGAAAGGGTGGAGCACATTCCTCAAAGATTAGGGCAGTTAAGGTGAACACCCCATAGTTCTGAGAGGGGTGTACCTGTCCCCCCTGGATTAGAGAAGGCCAGGTGGTCAACCCATTTCTCTGAGAGGGTTGAACCTGTATGCCAAAGTTAGGGAAAGCCAGTAGGTCAACTCGTTGCTCTGAGAGGGTTGAGCCTGTATGCCAAAGGTTAGGGGGAATGTTATCTTCACCTCTCTGTACTACGAGTGCTAAGACTCTAACCCAAAAATTCGGTAAGGTGTGGCAATCACCCTAACACTCTTTGGTGGTGAGGTCTGGAGCTTGGTTGAAACCCAGATGCTTGATGAGGGTGGAACCAAGAAAGTGGCTGTTGGGCAAGTGTGTGGAATGCGTGGGTCCCCATGTGGCCCCAAGGAGAAAAAACCATCATCTTAAGAATGATTCAGACTTTGAAACCGAATGGAGGATGCGATGCAGGTTTACTGAACTGTAGAGGATCCATGACTCATGTTTAATATCCCAATTTCTCCTTATGATATTGAAAATGTTTATCTTTTGACTTTCCATTTGTGTATTAGAAGCAGTTAAATGGTTTTGTAAGTTTCAGAGGTCAAGAGCAGACGGGACTTTGCCTCAGGATGAACCGTATTTTTTTTAAATGCCTATGATATGATTTTGTACTTGAATTGTTACTGATTTAAGTTTCTTTGAGAATTGGAATATATTTTTGGAATTCAGAAGGTGGAATGTAACCGTTGGGGAATTTGATGTAATTATGAATTCCAAAAATATAATTGGATCATGCTTGTAAACTGATCTGTTAATCTGGCATGATTAGGGCATTGACTGGGCCACGTCAATAGGGTGTTGAGCCCCACCCCTTAGTGGGTGGGGTATTGAATATAAAAGGCATGGCAAAGACAGTTGAAGTCGTTTTATTTGAGAAGCAGTTTTGATGTTAGAGAAAGGCCCCAGAAGAAGAGAAGTGAGCCATTTGCCTGATAGTCTACAGCTGACCTTGTGGAGGAACCAAAATAGTTAAGCCTAGAGAGAAAGGCAGCCCCAGGAAGATAGGAACACAAGAATCCTGAAACCTGGCAAACATCAGCAGCTATCTTGCTCCAACACGTGGCAATGAAATTTGGGGAGAGGAAACTTAATGCTTTATGGCCTTGTATCTGTGGACTTCTACCCCAAATAAATACCCTTTATAAAGACAACCCATTTTTGCTATTTCACATTAGCACCCCTTTGTTGACTAATACACCAGAGAAGACAAACTGGAGAGAAACTCTATATCTGTAAGGACTGTAGGAAACCCTTCAGAAGCAAATCACATCTCATTGACCATGAGAAAATTCATAGTGGAGGGAAGCCCTATGTATGTAAGGAATGTGGAATAGCCTTCAGCCAGAGACAGTATTTCTTTAAACATTACAACATTCATACTGGAGAGAAACCCTGTGAGTGTAATGAATGTGAATCTCCAAAGAATGTTCCCCTCCCAGTCTGTGCAACTTCTTGCCAATCTTTTAAAGAAGCAGCTGTGACTGTGCAATTCAGGATGTCTTTCTCCTCACGAAAAGTGCACTTGCTGTTTGTTTTGAGATCTGCGCCTCCCACACTCATCTGTGTTCAATTTGTTACCACTAATTCATGCATCAGAACTGATATTTCACTTAGATTATGTAAAGATGGGCTTTCCAATTATTTCAAATTATCCTGGTTGTTTCACTGATTCTTCAATGCATTATATTCTAGGCAAACATTTAAAAAATTACCATTTAAAAAATAATGCTGCTCATTATTGTAGCATTTTCTTTCTTTATTTCTTCTTTTTTATTGTGGGTAAAAATCAAAATTTTCACAATACATACTAATATTTGTAACATTATATATAAATATATATGCATATATGTGCATTAGATTACATAAATGTTATTTCTTTACATATATATATTTAAAAAGATGCTTAGGGAAGCGGCTGTGGCTCAATCAGTAGGGCTCCTGTTTACCATATGGGAGGCCCTGAGTTTGGTTCCCGGGGCCTCCTGGTGAGGGCAAGCCCGCCCACACGGCGTGGTTGGCTGACCCAGCGAGCACAAGCAGCAAGGGGGGGATAAATGAATAAATAAATAAAATCTTTAAAAAATAAAATAAAATAAAATAAAAAGATGCTTAGATTACCTAAATATTACACAGAAATTACAGGGATTCCCATGTTCCCCACCTCCCACACCTAAGACAACATTCTACACAAACATCCTTCATCAGTGTGGCACATCACCCACAATGGATATACACATCCTGGGGCCATGCACCAAGCATAGACCACAGTTCACATCATAGAACACACTCTCTCCCCCACAGTTCTGCTTGGTGTAGGCTGATGTAAAGTGGCCTACAACTGTCGCCACAATGGCTTTCAGGGCAACCCCTAAGTCCCCAAAAAAACCCTGTATTTCAACTGCCTTTCACCTCCCTGCCCCAAAAGTGTCCAGTGGCCACTGGCTCCACTTCACTGTTATAATTTCTTCCAATACTTGAATCACAATATGTCTACAACAGAATACCATTAAGTCCACTCTAGTCCATAGCTCTTCCACCAATCCTGAGGGGACTGGGATAGTGATGTCCACTCCACCTCCAAGTGAGAGAGGGCTTATATCCCATGGATACAGTGGATGGGATTATCCACACTGCAGCTGCAGGCCCTCTCCATTCCCTGGGATGGCAATTGCCCAGCATCATCTCCTCACCAGGTCACTTGGATAAGTCCATTGAGCTGTAGGTAGGATTTAGAGCTCCATTGAGATTCCACGCACACCTGGCACATAGGTAGGCAAAAGGGTCCAGTCTCTGGAAGTACACCTAAAAACTCCAGCATCAAATATAGGTTTGCATAGAAAGAAATGATGGACCATATGCAGAGAGACTTATTTGAGTCCAACTCTGTCATTCTCAGGAACACAGATTCCAAAGTAGAGCCCGCTAATAAAGCATCAATTTCCGTGGCTATCCCCACTTATGTAGGACCTGGGTGTCTCCAGAGCACTCCGGAGCCCCTCTGTGTGGGGTGATATCCACTTTGGTGTTCTATGAGATCCTACTGAGGTGTGCATAAGCAGTACCTCTGGGATGACCTCCTGAATCTCTTTGAAGTCTCTTAGCCACATGAACTCATTTCTCTTTACCTTTCCCCCCTTTATTCAAGCCTTTTTTCCAATCATGTTGCCAGTTAGCACTTGGTATTAATTCCTCGATGCCAGAGAGGTTCATCCTTAGGAGTCATGTCCCACATTTTAGGGAAGGTAATGCATTCATACCCTGAGTTTGGCTTAGAGAGGCCACTTTTGTGCAACAAGGAAGCTCCAGGTGGTAACCCTTAGGCACCCCATAACAGTAGGCTAAGTTTCAATTACAAGAACAAAGACTCATAAGCCTAGTCATCAATAACAAGAACACATCAGTGGGCCATCCTCTTTTGTGAGACAGTGCTTCTGCACTCACGGGACTGTTGCTGCTCCCTTAGAGAATGCAGCAGAGCTCTCCAGGCTTGGAATTCAGATTCCCTCATTTATGGAGTGATTGTCTACCCACCATGACCATGCCCCATCCCTTAATCATTTAAACAATTTCATATATCTTTCAAGTATATTGAGATGAACTTGCTCCCATGAATCCCCCATTCCAGACACCCCCCCAAAGGATCCTCTGCAGTCCCTATTGTAACCTTTCTGTGATCTAAACCTTCCTTGAACATGAAGCCCATATAATAACCAAATACAATTAATAGGATAGAGAAATAATAATGAGAAGCTTAAATGCAAGGGATAAATACAAGGAATCTCAGAAGGAAAAAACTAAACTAAAAATAAAATATAATTAGTGGATTGGGACATTCAAAAAATGGGAAAAAAACAAAAAGATTCTTTTTTAAAAAAATTATTATTTTTTTCATTTTATCACTGTATTATCGGATGTCTAGTGTACCGTTACACCTTCCCACTCTCATTCCCCAGTGTCTCCCAAATTTTCATTTAATTTTCAAAGAAGTTTTAGGTCAGAGCAAAGTCACACATGGAATACTATAGATTCCCACATACCCAAACTCCCTCCCCCTTCCCCAAACCATATTAAAACCTTTTTTAAAAAATGGCTGTTAGCATTGTTATAACTGTTATACAGATATTAAAATATAGCAACTAAACATTTTCAATGGTTTACATTATAGTTTACAATTTAGATGGTACAGTTTAATAATTTTTGATGATATTTAACATATCCTGTGTCCATTACTGTAAGGTAATGAAAAACCTTTCCCATGACCACTAAATACCCCATTTGATCTTAACTGTTCCTTCTTCCCCATCCCCCTGAGGCATATGACACTCCCCTGTCTTGACTCATGGAATGACAAGATTCATAGTTACATGCCTTCGGTATTCCAACCTATGCTTTCTAATCTAAACACCTGTCAAACCTGTGCCACCAAACCCAGTAATATCACTACCCATCTGTCCTATCCTTCAATATGCAACTATACTCTATCCCTTTACCATAGATTATGTCCAT